>JAJTUV010002043.1:600000-889965 GCA_021653895.1 Mastomys natalensis
TGTAAGGCTATCGGGAACATTAATAAGCTAATTCCTGCTTTCCCCCTAAGCCAATGTCATCTGTGTCTACTCTTGCATAGAAAATGTCCTTCAGTGTTCCCTGCTGGAGACAGTTGAGGTAAGAACTCAAACAAATACGGTATGAAGAGAACAAATGATTTACAGGTTTGAGAGATGACTCAAAGCTTAACAATACTTATTGTTCTTAAAGAGCACCACGATTTAGGGCCCAGCACATACATGGTAGCTTTCAACTATCTACGATTTCCAAAGTATATGATGCTCTCTTTTGGCCTCAGAGGGCATTTGGATGGATACAGTATATATAAACTCATGTAAGCACACACACATACCTAAATAAAAGTAAATAAGTAAAAGATACCAAGTAATTAAAATTAATATACATTGCACAGTTTCAAATAAGACAATTTGAGAAAGTTAAAACATATCAGGCTTGAGAGCTTAACCTTTAAGAAAATCTAAGTACTGAATCTTCTGGACTCCCACTCATTAATATTTCGGAAGCCCTAGTTTAGAAAGCACATAAAGCCCAGCAGTGTCCTCATTACAATATCTCTAACACATATCATGGGTGCCTCAGAGGTGGGGCTCATTTTAACTGACTCCTGTACAAAGTTCATGGCACCAGAGTCACACACAAACTCCCAGCTGATTAAGGAAGCTTTACAGACACAGAACAAGAAGAAAATAGAACCATCGAAGCTGCGCCTATAAATATGGTGTGTGGTGACAGGCTGTTCAGAAGTATTTATTGAATGAAAAATGGTTTTTTCACTTCGACTGCTGTATTTCAGTAACAGCCCCCAGAGCTCTCCGTCAATACCTTTCCACACATATGATTGTCACGGGGACAGTACTCAGGACCAGCTAAGGCACCTTTGTCGCAATAAGAATTTATCCTCAAAACTTTACAGGAAGAGATACATTGAGGACATATTTGTAGCATGAGAATGGTTTTTACTTGTGAGGATCACTTTGATCTTTAGGACCCAAGGGACAAAAGAGAAAAGATAAGGACAGTCTACAAGTCCCTTGAAAAAAGAAAATCAAAAGACAGTCAACAAGTTTCATGACCCATTTCGTGGTGCGCTCAGGCCAGACAGATGACCAAATTTCTGATCTCTCCTCCAAAGGCAATCAGCTCATTCTGATCCTTCTCCCAGCTGCTGTTGTTCTGAGTCTCGGTTTGCTAAAAGAGAACTGTAGTAAAATTTACAAATTTAAAATGATCTCTATTTAGAGACTTTCAGTTAATGAAAACAGGATCAAAAGTCAACCCTTCAAAATTTGTTAATTCTATGTTAATTTGAGTCATATAATACAAGAAAGATCTTTCCATTGTATCTATATTCAAATAGCAGTTCCAACATTATTTAAAAACAAA
This sequence comes from Mastomys natalensis, assembly GCA_021653895.1. NCBI lineage: Eukaryota > Metazoa > Chordata > Mammalia > Rodentia > Muridae > Mastomys > Mastomys natalensis. The sequence continues at coordinate 601,406 of JAJTUV010002043.1, forward strand.
ACAACAAAATAAACAAAACAAAGATGGTTGCTAAAGCACGTGCATTGTAAGCATGAGGTTCTGAGTTTAATGCTCAGAAGACAAGAATAAATCTTGACAGGGTGGCATACCCTTGTAACCACCACCGCCAGCATTTGAGGAGGTACAGAAAGGATATCTCAGGCTTATTGGTCTGCAATTGGTGAGTTCTCAACACCCACTGAGATACCTAATCTAAAACATGAAAGGTGAACAGTCTCTATAAAAGGACATCCAAGGAAGCTTCTTTTGGCCTACATGACCCCTCTCCCCTCCACACACACATACACACATATACAATCACATGCTCCTATGGAGTATTGGCATGGCTTTGAAATAGTCTCCCAAGAAATGATCAGTGATAGACAAATATTGAAGATTCATGAAATAAAGTATTAGATCTGAAAAGTCTTAGTAATTATAATTATTTCCTAGGACTTCCATAACAAAACACCACAAACTGGATGTCTTGAAAACATTAGAAATTTATAGTCTCACACTTGTGGAGGCCACAAGTCCAAATAACAGGTCTGCAGGGTCACTCTTCCTTTGAAACGCAGGAGGAAAAATCAATCAATCCACTCTTCCTCTGGCTTCCAGTAGATTTCAGAAATCCTGGATATTCTCTGAACTGCAAATGCCATGTTTAAATCTCTGCCTCTGTCTCCTTGACCTTCTTTTTCATACAAACCTGTCCCTGTGTCCTTCCTCCTCTTCTTATGACACCAGTCATACTGGATTCAGCACTCACCCTTTACAGTATGATTTCTTCTTAACCAGTCCTTCTTGCAAACACCCTGTTTTCAAATGAAGTTATATTCTGAGGTTTACATTCTGTGGGTACAACACACATGCTAGGTGAGCATTTCGTCTGTCTTTGCTGGTGGATCACAATTTCATCTTTATAAGAGGTATCAATGAAACTAGTGTTTTCTATGAAAAAGGATTTAACTTTTTGGATTAGTACTGAGAAAAGCAATGGCTCTGGCAAAATTCTTGCAAATACACATCTGAATTCCTTAACAGAAAGGAAACAAGCTGCAGGAGTTAACACCCCACTTCCTGTAATTAAATACACAGATGATAAGTACCAGGTAGAAGACAACTTCACAAAAGCCTTGTATGTTAGGACAGCCAAAGTGGCCTATGGTGCATAACTCAGATGTCCTACATTAAACAACTTAAAGTTCCAATGTGATTTTGAAATACTTTTTACTCCTGAAATATTATTGGGCATTCATGAAGCTCTGGAGGCATGTAATGGAAGCTAGTGAGGGCTTGTTGAAAGTATGTGTCAGTGATATTACATATTGCCTCAATGGCTTGGCTGTCCTCTCTCTTCTGTTTTAGGGAATCTTCCTAAAGGGAACATATAGTAGAATATATATTTGGGACAAAATATAATCATGAAATGATATGTGATATTTTGAGTCATTTTGACATGAAACATACATGTTCCCAATGTTGATACATAGGTTTTAATTCAGAATGAAATTTTGAGTTACCACAACACTCACCCTATACCATTGAAAACTGGTGTAACTAACATTTGGTAACTTGTAGTATATGGATCATTCTTGTGAACATTTGAACATTGAGTCAAAACCTCCTGATATTTAAATGTATTGTAAACACAAATATACAATATGTTATATATGTATTACAAAGTGTATATGTGTGTGTATGAAGTCATACATTCCATGTAAAATTTTGTTAAATGTTTATTTCTTCATATAAAAAAACAGAAATTAGAAGAGAGAGAGAGAGAGAGAGAGAGAGAGAGAGAGAGAGAGAGAGACTGGGAATCTAAGAAACTGGATTGAAAGAAAAGAAAGAAATGAAGAATGGAAAGAAAGAGAACAGAAAACGAGATGGGAAAGGAATTAGAAAAGGTAGAAATGCTAAAATTCTAAAATTAATTGATATTTTATAACTTACTAAATCTTCACAAATATTAAAAATGTATTTATATGTACTTTGAATATTCCTTAAAAAGAAAATTTAATGATCATTAATGACTTGAACATGAGTAATGTCCCTCCTTCTCAGACTTCCCATCTTCCTATCAGTTCTTCTACTTCGCTTCTTTAGAATAGTCTCCAATGATCACCAAGTCAGAGCTTTGACACAGACTCACTGGATTTTCAGACCCCAATTCTATGCCTTGGTCCCCTTTCTGGAGAAGCCAGTACCCTACATGCTGGCCATAGCATGAAACAATAGGTTAATCCAGGCATTAATGCACAAGTGCTTATTTCATTGGTGATCATGGAAATTCATGGACTTTTTTTTAAATGTTTAAATTATTACCAATAAAGCATTGAATTTTTATTCATCACCTTCGTTTTAAATATATTGTATGCTTGTGCATGTATGCACGACTGTGTGTAGCAGTGTGTGTGTGTGTGTGTGTGTGTGTGTGTGTGTGTATGTGTATATTCTTGGTTTGTGTACACTACTGCACATGCTCACAGTGTCCAGAAGACACTGTTTGATTCCTTGGAATTGAAGTTAAAGTAGTTATAATATGTACAGCCTGGGGTCAAGAAACAGAATTCATTCTCACTGCAAGAGCAGTATATGATATTAACAGATGAGTAATCTCTCTAGGTCCTCATGTATTTATTTCTGTATATTTGGGTTTGAAAGATTAACAGTGCTTTGTTTGAGTCCTTATTAATTTTGGGGTATTATTGTACTAAAGCCTCTATTACAGAAAAATAACCACTGTCAAGCTGACCTTACATGTCAGGTCATGACTGTGGAAGAATAATAAATAGAACTGATACTTGAAGATTAGAAGTTTTACCTAAAAGCATTTTTTTTTTAGTGAAAAAATTATGTTTATATTCTCAAGCCATTCTTTCACTGTTAAAAAATTATATGACATCAATCCTACAGTTAAATCGCTTTTCCTTACTGTTTTATGCAAAATTGCAAACTATCTATTACTCTTCAATAGGTCCCATTTGCTATCTTTCTATTTGTGTTGCCTTGGCTCTTTTATTCCTGTTTACATTTTGTTCCCCCAATAATGTCTAGGAAGAAGTGACATTCTATTGGCCAATTAGTATCAGGCCTTATCTTTCTATAATGCTTTCTCTCTCCATTTGTTTGTGTTTTAACATCTTTGTAACAGAACAATTACTTTCCTTTATTAAATTGTATACCTGGAAGCAGAAGGCATAATAGAACATAGTTTTCTATAAAAAGTAGATTCAGTGTGCCTTTCTGGGCCCTAATTAAGTGAAAAGATAAAATGGTCTCTGAAATGAGCACTAGTTATGTGCTGTCAGTCCTATGATCCTCTTAACCTGTCACCTCTCATTACCCCACGAAGGATAGAAAGTGACTCTGAATAACAAGATAAGTGTAACAGTATTGTATTTGTGGATGAACACACTCCACAAATTGAAAGTGGCATGATTTTTGCACAGTGCTGAACTAAGGGCATCGTTGTTCACCTCTGGTCTATCAAAAGTTCAAATGAGCCATGACTCATGAGCCATTTGATTTCCAGAACACTAAAATGTATGTACTGTGATAAAACATGGAACTGTCCTTAGTCAGTGCTGTATCGCACATGGTCATAAAATGATGTTCTGGCTGGATTAGGCTAGATGAAATTCCTGCAGAATGTGGTCAGCCATGAAACCATACAAACAAACTACAACTGATAGAGCAGATTATATAATATATATATGGGGCTGTTGTGCTCTACTATTCCTCTTTATTTATTAATGGAGGTATAGCAATCCATATTGTTACATGATATGATATGATCATATATTTGTCAGTCATTTTTAAAATTCTTAACTTTCAAAAATCAACATTCAAAAATATTCTTTTGCTTTAGCATCAATATTTATTTTTGGCTTGCTCAGCCCCTAGAAGATTGTGCTTGGAAATGAGATCTATAGTAGCATTGTAGGTGGTACATAAATAAATAGTGAGTCATTTAGAGAGGGATATTTTCTGGTTTTTCTTTAAATGTAGCCACTGCTACTTTTTAAAGGAAATTAGTTATTCAGAGGTCTTCTTCTTGAAGTTCTAATAAGACATTCTATTTCATATTAACAATGTAGATCATTTACATGTGTGAACTAGATGGACTACTTATTTTTAATAATTTAATATCCAAAAGGTCTTAGCATTTCAACCCAATAATTACAAAACATAAAAAAATTCCCAATAATTACACTTTGTTAAGAAAATTAGTAAGATCTTAGGTTATCTGTTTTTTGACATATGATAGCTTACTAATCATTCTTTGAAGGTTTGAGGTGTTTTCTCCACATGTTCATTCAGAAAACCCTTATAGATACTTTCCTGGGACAATCTCTACCAAGTACTTCAGGCAAAGGAAAAGTCAACATAGTGTGACTTTGAAATAACAATCAATGAAACATCTTATTGAAATTTCATGGTATAATTTGCAACACTACATGAGAAAGAGCTACAGGTACTGCTGGGGACACATGAGATTGTATTCACATGGGAAAGGTCATAAACAAGAGAGCAAAAAAGTAGTCATTTCTGAGACTTCATTAAAATTTCATATCACAATTAATTTTAAGTGCTTAAGTGTGTCACTGTGACAAACTAGCTATCAAAATTTTAATAATTCTCATCGTGACTGATAAAATATAAAAAAAAAATCCATTGATCATTCGATGATTCGCAGGTTTATGGATTCTTACGGATTTGCTACATGTATTCATTTGCTATAAGTCTGTTTTGAAGATGTTGAGTTTTAGTGAACTCAAAGTACAGATCATTTCATATTCCTGAAGCTGTTGTCACAGTCTCTAATTTCCGTTGGTAAAATCTTTCTTCAACAACTGTCACATAACCTTAAAGGCATACAAGTAAGTTTATGATATGAGTAGTAATATAAAAAAAATTAAAAAGGCCTCAGTTTTTTGAAATGTCCATCATTGACTACATCATATATTTCTACTAGATGTGATTCAACTCAAATAACTGGATATTTTAGTGTGTTTTGTTGAAAATAATTGGGTCACATTAAATATTATGAAATATAACAATTATAATTTTTCATCTTTTTTAACTTTTAGCAATTCAAATTTCATTTATTAGTAGTATTCTGTGTGTATTTGTATATGTGTATGATGTGTGGATACAGGTGTGGGCATGGCCCTACCACAGTAAGAGTGTGAGGTCAGAGGTTAACTTTTGGGAGTCGTTTTTTTTTTCCTTTCACTTTGGGTTCTTGGAATTGGACTCAGATCATCAGGCTTGTATAAGTTTGTATTCCTCTAAGTCTTCTTAATGACCCTCATCTGCATTTTGAAGCTGATTGTAAATTGAAGCTCTTAGTTACCAAGAACAGGCTGAATGATACAGTAACAGACTTCAGCTCTGGGTAGAAAAAAAGTGTTTCAAAGAAAAGAGGGAGACAGATTGTTCATTGACTATCACCTCAGCTCTGAGAAGAGAAAGGAGAGTCACAACTTTCATGCCAGCCAGATTTACATTCCTATCTCAAATACATGGAGCAAAAAGAATGAATTACAGACACCATTTGTATTGTCGGACGAAACAGAGAGCAAATGAATTCTTCAATTTTATATTTATTTTGCCATTAATTGATTATTTGATAAGAATATTGATGAAATTCTTTCTCTGACATTACATTTTAAACAGAATTTCCTCTTTGAGGAAGTCTGTTCTGCCTTCTTTGACCTCTTTAGGAAAACCATTTTACCCATTTGGTGTTCACAACAATACCATACTTCCTTTAAAAAAGGTTACATTTCCCTTCCTATAGGACCCTTAGCCCATCAAACATGAAGCTGTGTACCATCCACATTTTGACTTCTAAACTAACATACTGACAACTACAGAATCTTTGAATTAATATTTGTTCAATGAATGAATGATTGGTAAATGCTTGCTAATGCTGGATGGCATTTTTGTGACTTTTTATTTTGATACTCATACTTTCTTCCTCACTGGACATCCTAAGTACAAGTATCATCACAATATCTCTCTTCCCTTTAGCAATATTTATTCTGCAAGGAAACTCCAGTAAAATTGTTTCTCCTAATTTACTCATGCCTATAAAAAGAAATGTTTGTGGGGAGCGCTATTTAAGATGGCACCTGGCATGGTGCCAGACGCCTCGAGTGTGCTGGCGCGCCATTTCAGGGAGCCTGGGAGGCACGTAGACTAGGCTACACTGTGCAAACATTGCTTGTACAGTGGTCCCTTGAAAGGCAGCAGCCATGGCCAAACCCTGATTGTACAAGGGCCCAATTTCGGCGCAAAGACAAATGTATCCATGTAAGTCTGTCTTTGCCTTGTATGGCCTGATATTGTCTAATTCTCTGGTTTTGCTGATCAATTACATCAACTACAGGGAAGGCTAACACTTCAGACGTATCTTGCCCATCCCTGCGAGCCTGATCCACAGCTCTTTCTAATGGCGATTGACACATCTCAAAATCACTGCTCTTTTTGGCACCTGACAGGCACTTTAACTCCTGCAGCTCATTAGTCAATTTCTGTAGTTTAATTTCCATCTCTAATTTATACACCTTCAGCTCCATCTGGGCAGCTTCTGCTGCGTCAAGGACCATCGGTGGATAGGAGGGAGCATAGGGAGGCCAAACCTCATTGTGACATTTGGCAGCTCTTTCTTTTAAGTCAGCTCCTTCTCTGGGTCTGATTCAACGTCAGAATCTCCAATTTCTCTTATCTGAGCTGTAGAAGGTGCACTAGATCTATATTTCTCTGACTTAGAGTGAGAGGACCCCTTTTTGTGGACGCGCTCTCTGGTATGCGTTCTTGGAACTCTTCAAGCTGTGCCTGGGCAACGCTAATGTTGCAAGGTCTCTTTATCAATTTTATTATCAATAGCATCTCTAATGAGCTCCCAGAGACAGAGGGCATTAGAATCTGCCTGGGTAGTTCTCAAAACTTCTCCAACTATTTGCTAGGTCTTCTTATTCAAGGTTCCTTCTTGTGGGAACCATGGGCAGCATGAATTTATTTCTGCCAAGAATTTTTCTAACACACTATTTGAAAACCCTACTCCTCTCGCCTGAAGCAGCTCTTGCAAGCTTTGAGCAAATGCCTGTTTGAAATTCTCCTGTCCCATATTGCTGTCACCTCCTAGGCAAGATAGATGTCCGGTCAATGTCTATTTAACCTAGACCGTATCCTCTTTTAACACACTTCGTGCAAACACGGCCTCTAAAAATTAACTACCACTAGCACTAGTATCAATATCGTTTGCTACTTACCAAGTACGCGGGATACAATCCTTCTTTTTCCATTTACCGTGGAGCTCCACCAAGACAGCTGTTCGTCAGTTGGTCCGCGTTGGGGAGATGTGGGGAGGGCTATTTAAGATGGCGCCTGGCATGGTGCCAGACGCCTCAAGTGTGCTGGCGCGCCATTTCAGGGAGCCTCGGTGGCTCGTAGACTAGGCTACAAATGTTGTCTCTCTAAAGCATCACCAACGTATTTAATAGAGGGATATATTTGGGGGGCAGAAGCTTTAGTCAAGTAAGCAAAATCCATCTAGCATGAGTTACATATTCCTTGAAAATTTCCTTCACAAAAATATAAATATTATATGGGATAGCCATAGATGTTTCATAAAGAATTATAAAACTGAATACTGTAACATCCATTGAAGAACGGATCAAAGACTGCAATTTATCTTAAAAACACTTCTATGACAACATGTCTACTGCATTACATTGAAATTTGCTTTCTATCTAGACACTTACCTTGCTTGGAAATGTTAACATCCTATGGATTTTCTCAGACACTGGCATCATTGCCAGCTTTCCTTATATCACAGTTTTGTTAATTTATCTCTTAACCATTTTGTGGCAAGGCCATTATTAAGTAGATTCGGGGATGTGATACAGTTCAGCTCAAGTTAACCTTGCTTCACAATAGTGACACAAGTTAATTTAATTCCTGTCACCAGACTTCACAAGGGTATATTGCACATTACCTCTCGTTATTGCAGTCACAAGTCATTATCTCCAAATCTCCCCCTGCAAAACTTATCTGTGGCCCCTCTTACATGTGTTCCATACTGATAAGGACAGGCAGCATAGTCAAATGTCTATGAAGAGAAACTCAATAAAAATGAAACTCAGAAAATTTACAAATAGACAAAAATTTAGATATTAAATTCTAGCCCATTTCTTCTTTCCAATCTCCCCTTATTTCTCCACAGAGTACTAGTTACTGTTCTTGAAATTGAAATATATAATCAAGAAAATAGAGACAGTTATGACCTGCAAGATGGTTCAGTGGCAAAAGACCTTGTGCAAGCCAGGCCAACTGAGTTTAAGCCACACATCCCATAGTTGAAAGAACGAACTGACTTATAAAAGTTTTCATCTGATCTCTATACCCAACACCATGGCATATGAACACACACACGCACAAACTGACAGTAATAAGATGATAGCTAATTTTCAAAACAAAATAAAATCCCTGAATAATCTGGTTTCATCTTTTTCCCCATTGTCCATTGTATTCCATATTGGAAACATTCATTTATTGTCTATGTGCAGAGAATTTAAGAGTGATCCAAAAATTCCATCTCATTTTTAGATTTATTTATTATTTTCAACTGTGCACATATATGTTTGGGTATGTGCATATGAATATATGTACCCATGAATTCAAGAAGAGAGGGTCAGGTACCTTGATGTTGGAGTTACTCATGGGTGCTGAGAACCTGAGTCCTCTGAAAAAGCAGTAAGTGCTCTTAATCACAGAGTCATCTCTCTAACCCCAAACAATAAGATCTTACCATCAAATTGTTTTGGCTGACCAAAACAATGGAAACAGCTTGGATTCTTTTGGGGGACTTTCACGTGTTTCTTACTCACAACTTGAAGTTATTCCACACATAGCACTGGGTTATCTATCTGACAATATATGGCTTCTGGGAGAACTATTATCCCCTAGTTATGCAGTTCTCAGACCTTATCAGAGAAGTCTTTCCACAGTGTGCAGTGGATGATAATGAAATTCACAACTGATAAAATTTCAGAGACCAAATGCCTTCTAAGTATTCAATTCCAAATGGAACAACTATGTTTCCCATCCTCCCCCAAACACTCAGGGATCATGGCAGAAGAGGGAATAGAATGATTCCAAAAGTCAGATGTCTGGAAAGACTGCTGTGAAACCTAACAAGACCATCGCTCACATGAACTCATACAGCTGTGGTTGCCTGTGCAAGACATACATAAACAGGATCAAGCCAGTCACCATTGCAGCATGGAGGGGGTAAAGGTTTCCAGGATAATTAGGCGGGCAAAAATAAATGAAATAAATATGTGAAGTATAAAATTGTCAAAAAATAGATTTTTTTGTTTGTTTTTTTTATTGGATATTTTATTTACATTTTAGATGTCATCCCCTTACCCCCTCCCTTCCAGGAACCCCCTATTCCATCCCCCCTCCTCCTGCTTCTATGAGAGTGTACCCCCACCTACCTCCCCCACCTCACCTCCCCACACCCCACCCTCAAATTCCCCCACACATGACGTCCAGCCTTCATGGGACCAAGAATCTCTTCTCCCACTTATACCTCCCTTGCATATATAGCTGGAGCAATGGGTCCCTCCCTAGATGCTCCCAGGCTGGTGGTTTAGACCCTGGGGACTCTGGTTGGTTGGTATTGTTGCTTTCCTCATGGGGTCCCGAACCAGTTCAACTCCTTCAGTCTTCACTCTAACTCCTCCATTGGGAATCCCATGATCAGTTTAATGGTTAGCTGTGAGCATCTGCCTCTGAGTATGTCAGACTCTTGCAGACCTACCAATATCAAAACAAAAAAAGTATTATTTTATTGTGTTTATATTCTATTCTTTTCAGAAATATACATTTGTTGCTAGTGAATATGGTGATTTTCTAATATAAATGTATAGCATCTGTCATATACAATGTTTAATAATAATTACCAGCATTTGCACTGACAAGGTTCTACTGTCTAAGGCCATTCTCCAAGGATGTCTGTCTGTGTATGTCATCCATGAGGTTACTTACAGAAAAGTTTCACCACTAACCTTCATTATAAACTGTCCATTGAGGTGACCTTTTACCCACACTACTTGCTTAGTTGTCTTCTAAATTTTGACTATTTTTCAGAGAACTGAACTATGTGATTTGTTTCTTCTTTGTCATAATCTTATCAGTGTAGGAATTGTAGTATCCCATGTTAATTCATTAAACTCATCAGATTATTGAGACAAATGTTGGCTAATGTGTCTGCATTAAGTATACTCCATTGCTTCCTTGTCCTTACCATTTGATATTCCTAGATACAGTTTTTATAAGTATGGTGTACTGTCACAGTATAGGCAGAATCTATGAGTGATTGAACTTTGACTTTTTCACACTATTATCTTCAGTAATAAAATATTTACCCAGAATCTATTTATAGAAGTCTCCTGATCGCTAACTCAGCCCCAAAATGGATTTTGTTTTACTTTCTTAAATTAAGTACTTTCTAGAAATAGAGATCTGCTTCTGAAAATCCTCACTTTTCTAAAACTTTTCTAAAGCCTCATCCCATTTTCATATTCAAACCTTCTAACTGGATCTGTCTGTGGAAGCACTTAAACACAAGTTGGAATTTCTGTATGCTCTTCATCTCTAATTTTTTCTGACAATTTAATATATGCACCATTTAATGTTTTGCCATTGATGGTGTGTCCTATTTTATTATATGTATGTATTTCCATGGCAAGAGATTAATCAAAATAAGTTTCTTCTATTTAATTAAATGAAAAGAAATAACTGCTGCATTAAGCCTTGGCCCGCTAGAGTCTTTGTTTAGATCCTTTATCTTGGGGTCTTTAGTCTTTCTACTTCAGAGTGTTTGCAAACAGGCAAGTGTTTGTGTCAGTGCTTGTGATGAATTACAATCCTCATGGCTCAAGGGTTAAAGTTCACCCATTGCTCCAATTTAGGATACTCTCTGGACCTCTATTCTGATCAACCAACATCTCCTGCACGTAGATTATCTTGAAGAAAGACATCTGAGATTACATCTCCAGAATAATGCTAATAAACTATGTCAGGTAGAAGATGAGATGAATTTGAGATGTGACATGATAAATTCTTCACCACTTGTTTTATTGGTGGTGGTGGTGGCTTTTTTATTTTTTTTTTTTTTTTTTGTGTGTGTGTGTCATTAGCACTTGAAGGTGATATCACAGTATTATGGATTCTCAATCTTTTCCCACAGATTGCACTCCTGGGAATTCCTCACTCCACTGGCTTCAACCCACATGTCAAGCACTCCTTGTTGATGGTCACATCTATCTTCTTCTCCAAGAGATTTTAGGAACAATTTTCCATAATGCTAATGAGTTATTCCCATCAATATCTTCTTCTGTGTCCAGTCAATACACTAATGTCAAACTCTCTGAGTTCACTCCAAAGCTGTGACAATGAAAAGACTGATGACCAATGTAGAAATGAGAGTGCTATCTTTTCTCCACAAGACACCTTTCACTTATCCTCTTTTAGTGATGGCATACAGAAGACATTGGCAAAGTCAACCTTAATGAAAATCATATTAAGCTAATGTATTGATTGTGGTTTGAAAGCCTCAAAAGCTACCTTATCTGGAACAATGTTATTCTGTATTTCTTCTATTTCATTCTAGTTGGAAATTTTAGAAGAGAATCGTTTTTCAAAGTTTTCTTCAAACACTGGAACTTGCATTGGAGCATCATCATCGACAAATAACCTTTGAGAAAGTCATTCTTAGCCAGCATTCATTCAGGGCATGATTGATGATTCAGCCTTGTTTGTAATTATAGACCTAGTATTAAATGTGTGGTATTAGGGAGGAGAGAGCAAAAAAAAATCTATTTTATTCTACTTCCATATAGAGTCATGACAATATGAGTAATAACTGTATAGCCACATTAGTCACATAGTAGGGTTATGAAATTAACTATGAATGGCACATTTCCAGTAAAGAATATAAAGAGATGCTGCATGAACCTGAAAAGAAATAGTTAATTATTTTCTTTGCAGGAAAGGTCTGCATTGGACAGACAAGAAATATGTTTGTAAGTGACTCTGGACATATTATTGTAAACCCACATCATTATATTGTACCACACTCATTTCACTTGTGAATTGTACTTTGCATATCTAAGTTATTTCTTAGAGATAGGGAAAGCACAAAAATATTCATCAAGGCTCTTCATGCCCTAAAGATCTTGAATAAAAATAATACCTCTATTTTTATTCTCAGTCCCATCCATATCTCCATAATCAAATTAATTGTTCTTGAATTCTTACATTTCAGTGATAGTTGACACTAGCTGATTGTGTGGGGAAGACCGTAGTTGCTGTGTTCAATGATTGACCAAGTAATGACTAAGTAAGTGTGGAGACATAATTCATTGATAGGAATATAAAACATAAGATAAAAGCTCATCCCAAAAGAGAACTTGTAAACTGCTGTTACAAAAAACTGAACATTGGACAAGAGGATTACTACAGATGTCACATGAAGAGAGCATTGACACTTGTTTATCTTCAGCAGTTTGAGTAGATATGATGAGCCACAGCATTAGAAATTACCCATCTTAATATGACGTTTCTTTAACCACAGGTGAAAATAGCACCACTCTATGAATGTAAATATAAAGACAAATATTTAGAAGGCAGTTTGACAATGTAATAGCTTAGAAGCACATCAAAGATCACTTCCTGGCCATCAATTTTACAGGTTTAGACAACTAGGTATGAATTCCTTCTGAGATGAAGGCCTGGAATATAACCAAGAGGGTCATTGTGTGCATCTATAAACAATGTTGCCACAGAGCATGTCCAACCTTGTATAAAATTTTATAGAGTTGTTACTGGTTTAAAAGTATGTTTTCCTATAGATGAGAGTACTAACATTTTTGATATATAACCTAACCATTGTATCAAGCCTGCAGTAAGAAAATTTCACTGCCATCTAAACGTGAAATGAAAGTGGTCAACTTCAAAACATACTTACAAGACCTACATACATATTTTTCTTCAATTTAGGATAATTTATACTATTTGCAACTCTCCTTTACAAGTTGTCTCCAAATAATATGTATGTATGTATATATCTCAGACTGTTGTCTCATCATGCTAAAAATATTAAATTATATTATCTAGTGGAATAGCTAATATTATATATGAGTTTCTCTTACAGTCTGTTATGTTGTAGCTCTCCAGTAAATTCTGAGCTGGTTAATTTTAATATAATATTAAATTTTTCCTACAAAGTCTCTTATAAATCTTTGGAGCAATTACGTTTACTTGCAAGTATGAGAAAGTAAATAATGCAATGAAAACTTTGGTTTGAATAGTTAGAAAGCAATATTAAAGACCAATCCATATTTAAGCAAATGAAAGCACCTGCTTATCTTAAATAAGATTTTCTTTGTAATTTTGTTAAAGATAGAAAGCCTATGGGAACTTGTTTTGGGTATTTTTCATTTGGCTTTGTTTTGTTTTTACCATTTCATATATGGTTCTAATTACCTTTACAGTCATAACACTGAATACATAAGAAGGTGGTATGTCCCCAATAGATAAGTAATTTGAAATTTTATATGCTTATAAAAATGAAAAAGACCCCATTGATAGCAAATGTCAAGCCTATGAGCTTATCTGCTTCTAACATATATTGTTTAGCTATTACTATATTATAAAACTTTCTGGATTTTTTGAAAAGCAAAGAATAGAGAAAAAGAATCACTACTCAGCATGGGCATGTATGCACTTTCTTCCTGAAAGCATTTATAAAGCAAATACCATAACAAAGATAATTTTCAGATATATATGGTGCTTTAGGAAAGTGAATGTAGACAACATCTATTTGAAGATTAAGATGTCAATGTAGAGATTGATAGCCATACACATTTCTAGAGTTCAAGTATTAAATTGAGATATTGAACAAATAGTTACTTTTTTGCCTGCAAGCATTTATAAAACAAAGATCATGACAAAGACAATTTTCAGGCATATATGATGCTTTAGGAAAGCAAATCTAAACACCTATTTGAAAAGTAAGGTGTCAGTATAGAGGTTGATAGCCAAAGTATTTGTACAGTTCAAGTATTTGGAAAGAGCTATGGGATGGTCTGATTATTTGGACTAATAAAGCTATACTAATTTCTAAAGAGCAATGTTCTTGAAGATGATGTTAGGAGACTCAGGTATAGAATGAGGGAGAGAAGAGTGGTTCTAGTAAATAGCTTTGTAGTCTTTATCAGATAAAACATTCATCAATATTTTAAATATAAAACATGTAGTCCTACATCAAGGGAATTATTAGATTATATATTTCATTTTATTGACTGATGGTTATAAATTCTAGGCTCTAGTAAAATGAAATATATAATTTAATAATTTCCTTGATGAAGGACTAGTGTTTTATCTTTAAAATATTCATGAATATTTTGTCTGTTAAAGCCAAGAGTATTCTCAATCTATCTCCACATTTTCTTGAAATTCATTATTGCCTCAAATCACAGTTTATAATTCAATGCATTTTAATGCTAGGATCCCTCAGGCATCTGAATGCAGAAAAAATCATTGACTTTTCATTTTCCTCACTCACAAGTATTCTCAAGTTATTCAACATTTAGAGAACAAAACTAAATTTAAAAGATGCCTAAAAATATCTGTTGTTTTAAGACAAACAAATCTGTAATATTGAAAATTCAAACTGAGTGGAGACTACCACATTTAAAAACTATTCCCTATTAATGATGATCAGTTTTTTCCTTAAATAACTCTGAAAGTTATATTTTATATGTATAATATATTTAATCTTTGATCACTAAATTCTGTGATTGTGTCAACTCCAATAATGTTTATTTCTATTCTACCCACACCAGGCACTTTCAAATTGAGGAATGTTATTTCTTTATACAAACCAATAAAAGTTTACATTAAACATGTTCTTGTTTTATTCCTCTTAAAGACTTCACCATCTCATTTTCAAATCAAATGTAATTAATCTCAGGCCATGGACATTATAGTCAAACATTTTCTCTGTTCATAAATTGTTGCCTTCACTGTATTCAAGCATTTGTTGCTATTTTAGTGTTAAATTTCTTTCATTGAGGTTAACATTATATGAAAAAAACCTTAATTAGAATTTCTGTGGCTTTCCCTGATAGCATCTAAATTAGGCTTATGTGCTACCATAAAATTTATGGAAAGGTTAAATTACCAAATTAGTCTCATTGTCCCCCCACACATAAATAAGAAACCATAATGGAGAATAAAACAACAAAACAGTAAATACATGCCCATAAAACATTACTAAAATAGTAAGTGTGTTGTACTCAAAGACTAATAATCTCTTGTTAAAAGTAATCCCTGCGCAATCACTCTTCACAACAACAGCAAATTTTGATATTTAAACATGAGTTCAAACCTGTGGTGGTTTGGATGAGAATAGCCCTAACAGGAAGTTATATGGTTTCCCTAGTTGGTGGAACTCTTTGAGAAAGATCAAGGAGTATGGCCTTGTTGGGGGAGATATGCCTCAAAAGCCTATGCTGCTCCCAGTTATTCTTCTCTGTCTCAAATATGTCAGCACTCAGCTACAGTTCTGTAATCATGTCTGTCGGCCTACTGTCATGCCCTTCACCATAATGTTCTTGGACATTCACCTTCTGAATCTGTAAGTAACAACAACAAATGAATGTTCTATGAATTGCCATGATCATGGTGTCTTATCACAGGTACTGAAAAGCAACTAAGATGTTAACCTGAAAAAAAAAAAAAAACCTGACTCATGAAACATTGAAGGACTGACTTGAGCAATGTGTGTTTTGAAGATCATTCTTTTTAAATTAATTTCATTAAATTATTAATATAATATATATATGATCATATTCATTACCCATCCTTCAACTTCTCCCAAATCTCCCCTCTCCAACTCACACAACTTCATGATCTTTCTCTCACTCTGTCAAAATAAACCAATACTCAAAACAAACACACTAATAAATCAAAGATAAAAAATTACAATACAAAAACAAACAAAAAAAAAACAAGATCCAAAATTACTTCTCTTGGACTTATATCCAAATTGTATATCCACAGAGACACTCACTCATTCATGTTTATTGCTGCTCTATATTTCATAGCCAAAAATTAGAAACAGACTAGGTGTCTGGAAACTGATAATCAGAAAATATGTGTAACATTTACACAATTAAATACTATTCAACTGTTAAGAAAAATGCAGTTGGAATTCAGAGATAAATAGATGGAAGTAGAAACAGTCATCCTTAGTGAGAATTCCAGCTCCAAAACTATAAGTATTGATGTTTTCTGTTGTATGATGATATTAACTTTAAGCCTTAGATATGTGTGTTTCAATCCAAGTAAACATAGAGGTTAGGTAGATATTAAGGAACTAAAGGAGAGGTAAGGATCTCTCATTGAAGAGTAAACAAAATCTAGAGATGTAAAAGTGAAAATGTATGGAGGGACAACCAACAAGACCATTCTTATGTACAATGATTTATGAACTCCTATTAGAAGTTTGTATGCTGACATTACCAATCTCTTAGTTAAATAAATTGTTAGAAAATATGTATATATTTTTACTTTTCAGCTGACCTTTTGCGGAACTTCTTTGCTGGATCTGAAGAACTCCAAGAATGTGGTAAACTACAGTCTAATGCTGTAGACAATCTTACTTCAATTTCAGTGTACTCTGATACAAGTAATAAGGAAAGCAATGATCCAAGTAAGGTTGTTTGAATTCAGAATAACATGATCACAAAATAGGATCAGAAAAACATACATAAATGCCAGTAAGGACATAATAAAAATTAACAGAACAGTCATTTCCTAGAACTTTCTCAAGACAAAGAAATTGAAACACAATATCCTGGCACATACTATAGATTATATCAGGGAAAGCAAAAAAGAAAGGTAGAAAGATGTATCTAGATTCATAGTACAGTAACCAGTTTTTTTTTTCCTCTAGCTATACTCTGACATCCAACAAGAATACACATGTCTTATAAATTGAATGTAAATGTTTGTTACAGGAGGCAGAAATCACATCCAAGAACAATCCAGGTAACAAAATGCACCTGAAACAAAAAGCCCTTTCCTATTTTCCTGGAGCCTCTCTCTAAGTTCACCATGAGTCAGTCTTCTGACCATGTTCCAACATATCCCCCATTTTTATTTTTTAAATTTTAGGGTTTTTATTCTTGTCTTGAGTTATTGAAATCCTAAGAGAAGTATGAAGATACATATGATGAGGGCAAGGGTAGATGCAGGAGCACTCTTCATAAAACTTTACCACCAGATCCATGTACTGAAAGACATCAGCCATCCCTTCTGCAATGATTTGTCCAGAAATTCCAGACAATTTTCTAGAAAAAGTCTGAACATTCTTTATCCTGATACCCAGCAATCTAGTTTTTGTTTTTAATCCTTTTAAAATTTATTTATTTATTAAATTGTATATACCAATATCAACTCTCTCTTCTCCTAGTATCCTTTACACAGATCATTCTTATTCCCCGTTCCCCTTCTCCTGTGAGAGGGTGTAGTCCTCTCTGAGTATCAACTCCCTGAATTCCACCAAATGTTTGGCTGTGGGTCTCTGCATCTGTGTTCACTGGCTGCTGGGTGGATCCTCTCAGAAGACAGCTTTGCTAGGCTTTTGTCTCAGAAAATTGAGAATAGTTCTACTTCAAAACCTTACTGTACCACTCCTGAGCAAATAAAAGATTTTATACAATTACACAAGGATACTTGCTCAACTATGTTAGCAGCAGCTTTATTTTTAATAGCCAGAAAGTGGAAACAGCCTACATGTTCCTCAACTGAAGATTCAAAAATGTGGTTCATTTACAAAATGGAATGCTATTCAGCTATTAAACACAAGGACATCATGAATTTTGCAGGTAAATGTCTGGTACTAGAAAATATCATTCTGAGTAAGACAACCTAAATCCAAAAAGACATGCATGCCATGCATTCATTTATAAGTGGTATTAGCCAAAAAGTACAGGATAACCATAGTATAATCCTTAGACCCAATGAAGACTAATAAAGTAGGAAGGTCCAATGGAAAAAGGTAAAATCTTTCTCAGAATGGAAAATAAAAATAATATCAGAGGTAGATGGAGAGAGGTAAGTGGGTGGGAGAGGGGATAGAAAAAGAAGGGACAGAAGGAGTAGGAGATAAGATGTAGGAAGAGCAGGGGAGAGAGAAAGGAGATTGATCAGCTGGGGGTTGCAATCTCTAGGACATGCCAGAGACCAAGATTTTGGGGAGGCCCCAATGTGTCTATGAAGGTGACTCTAGTTGAGACTCCTATCAGTGGGGGATATAGATGCAGAAGAGGCCATTTCTGTAGCCAGGCAGGACTCAACCACCCACAAAACCTTTGACCCAAAATTCGACCTGCCTAAAAGTTATGCAGGGACAAAGAGACTGAGCGAATGTCCAACCAATGACTGGCCCAAATTGAGACCCAGACAATGGGAAAGAACCAATCCCTGGCACCATTAATTAAATTCTGTATTCTAGTTCTTTATACAATATAAAACAGGACAAGGTAGGGCTGAGCATCCTGAAAATCATGCAGCTTGATTTTCACCTTGAAACATATTTTAAGAATTGAATAAATCTTTACTTGTCTCTAAGAATTGATGCTAGTTTTCCAAGCTATAGAACAATATCCTGTGTAATTTGGATTATGTATCTCCTATCTCTCAGTATTCAAATGCTTATTCCCTGGTTGGAAGCCCTGTTTTGGGAAGACTAAGTGGTGACCCTGCTGGAGGAAGTGTGTCATTGATTAGTTTTAAAATATCAGTGTGCCTTTCCTGTTTGTGTTGAGATGTAGCTCTAAGCTGTTGCAATGTCTGCCTCCTGCTGGCATGTTCTCATCATTTGGACCCCTGAAACCCTAAACCCCAAAGACAGTCTTTCTTTGTAAATTGTCATGATCATGGTGGATTATCTCAGTAATTAATAGAGAACTAAGACCTATCCTAAAATAAAAGCAAACTACATTGTAACACTCCACTGTAACATGAAATATAGTCCACATACAAAATGTACCTTAAGCTTTCATGTGCAGCTCCTATGAGGAGGATATTACCCATATTTCTGTAAGTTCTGCTGCATGAAAAATCACTGGCAATGTCTACTAATTTTATTTTGGAATGAGTTAAACTCAAAAGTTAAAAATTTACAGAAATATCATTTATAATAATGTTTTGTGAGATATAAATTTATTCATCTAATATTCAAGCTGATGTGTATATAGGAATATTAATCAAACTATCAAATTTTTAAACTAAATAAAGCATTTATCATAGCATAATATAAAATTTACATGAATAAAATTAAATTTGGTATCAATTTACATTTTTATTTGAATTGTCTTGAATGTGATATCTGCTTATATTTATTTCACTGTGATTTACAATTTATTTACTTATTTTTTTTTTCCTTCACAAAGCAAATAATATTGAAATAGTGAAATCAAGTGTAAACCCAACAAAAATATATAAATTATAGTCCAGTATCCCTCATGAATATACATACAAAAATTCTCAATGAAGTAGTTGCAAACTGAATACAAGAGATATAAAAAAATAATATTCCATGAATAACTGAACAACTGTTTTTTGTTTTTTCTTTTTTTTAGAAGACCGTACTCCATATACAGGCTGCATGTTTTGGGATAGCCCCCACTCCAGATGTTTGAGACCTACATGAAAACCAAGCTACACATTTACAACATATGTGCAGGGAGGCCTAGTTTCAGCCCATGGAGGTAGATCTGTGTAGACTAGGTATGCTCCATGGTTGGTGATTCAGTCTCTGAGAGCTCCAAGGGTTCAGGTTCGTTTACTCTGTTGATCTTCCTGTGCAGTTCCTATCTCCTTAGGGCCCACAATCCTTCCACCTATTCTTCTTTAAGAGTCCTCAAGCTCCATCCACTGTTTGGCTCTGGATGTCTGTATCTGTCTGAGTCAGCTGCTGGTTAGAGCCTCTCAGAGGACAGCTTGCCGGTCTGTTCTCAGGCTGGAGGTTTAGATCCTGGGAGCTCTGGTTGAATCTTTTGATACTCGTTCTAAAAAGGACAAAAACACCCTCACTTTGGTCTTCCTCCTTCTTCTTGAGTTTCATGAGGTTTATGCGTTGCATCTTAGGTATTGTGTGTTTTGGGGCTAATATCCGCTTATCAGTGAGTGCATACCATGTGTGTTCTTTTGTGATTGGGTCATCTCACTCAGGATGATATTTTCTAGCTCCATCCATTTTGTCTAAGAATTTCATGAGCTCATTATTTTTAATGGCTGAGTAGTACTCCATTGTGTAAATGTACCACATTTTCTGTATCTATTCTTCTGTTGAAGGACATCTGGGTTCTTTCCAGCTTCTGGCTATTATGAATAAGGCCGCTATAAACATAGTGGAGCATGTGGCCCTGTTGCATGTTGAAATATCTTCTGGGTATATACCCAGGATGGGTATAGCTGGATCCTCAGGTAACACCATGTTCAGTTTTCTGAGGTATCGCCAGACTGCTTTCCATAGTGGTTGTACCAGCTTGCAATTCCACCAACAATGGAGGAGTGTTCCTCTTTCTCCACATCCTCGCCAACATCTGCTGTCACCTGTGTTTTGGATCTTAGCCAATCTGACTGGTGTGAGGTGGAATCTCAGTGTTGTTTTCATTTGCATTTCCCTGATGACTAGGGATGCTGAGCACTTCTTTAGATGTTTCTCAATCATTCGAGTTTCCTCAGTTGAGAGTTCTTTGTTCAACTCTCTAGCCCATTTTTTAATAGGGTTATTTGATGGTCTGGAATCTAGTTTCTTCAGTTCTTTGTATACCTTGGATATTAGCCCTCTATCAGATGTAAGGTTGGTGAAGATCTTTTCCCAGTCTGTTGGGTCCCGCTTTGTCCTGTTGACCGTATCCTTTGCTGATTTACTAATTTTAAATCAGTTTAATTTTTAATTTTATCTTCCATATTTCCTAACCATTATTTGAATTCTAAGTGTATGCTCCACAAATTTTCATTTCTATGCAAATAAATCTACCCATCCTTAAGAAAGGTCACATGTTCTTCCTTTGTTAGTCTTTCTGAACTATTTGATAAAATTTGAGTTAAATTTTACTAACTCCTTTTGACCCTTATGATTCTAAGCATAATTCACTTATTTTGAATCAATTAAGGTTATATTAACATGGCTGGAATTAATTCTGTATTTTCCCACATGTTTGTGAGATTGTTTACAGTATTAATAATATTCAGTAACATTTTTCCTCCCTGAAACCACGAGAAAGTGACTTTCATATGAAAATAGTAACATTTGTATATATTAATTTTCTGCTTTGTTCCAGATTCAATTTGATATCTACTTCACCAATTTTTTTAGCTCAGATTAACTAAATTGAGAATAAATTATTATACATAATAATCTATTCTTTTAAGAAAAACTACAATCACTTTTGCAAATACTCTAAAAATAAGTGATTATAAATTAAGTTGTATTTAATAGGAGTAATTTAAATTCAAAATCTAATAATCTCTTTTGTCATTTTAAATTTACAGAAATGTATTCCTTTTAGACAAGGACTTATTTAAGACATATTAAATATTCTCTGGATAAATTTGCAATAAATCTGTATAAGAATAAATTTTAGCTCTGGTATGTGTTTAAACTCATACTAGTTGAACACTATAGTGAAAATTGCAGAGTTTCAAGAAGAAAAGCATCAGTTAAGCCATCTACTTATGAACAAAGCCAATAAACTGACCACTATGGTGACTTCAAGGACAGAGAGTTACCCAACATTTCAAGCTTCATAATTACATCTTATTTTTTTTTTTAATCTGCTTCAATCCACCTTTCCTTTTTTTTTTCTTTTTTAATTTTATTTTTTTGCTTATTCACTTTATAACCCGTCCAGTCACCCCTCCCACAATCCTTCCCCATCTCTTGTTTTCTGATACCTCCTCCTCCTGTATCCCCACCCTGCCACTTTAAGTCTCTGAGAGGCTAGGTGCTTCCTCTCCCATTTAGGCCAGATGAGGCACCCAGCTACAAGACCATACCCATATACAGGCTGCATGTTTTGGGATAGCCCCCACTCCAGATGTTTGAGACCTACATGAAAACCAACTAACCATAATTACATCTTAATTCAAAATGTATCAGTATTAATAAAAATGTATAGACTATAGTAGTTTTAAATTCTTATAAGCAAATTTCAAAGGCCGTTATGTGTCTACAAAAATCAGTTTTTTCTAACAACATATAGAGTACGTGGCACACTGAGCTCCTTGAAGTTTTCCTTATATATCTTATATATAATTAAATTAATTATAATTAAATTTATAATTAAAATTAGAGAAATGGTATTTTAGCTGTCATGTAAATCGTTTTTTAACATTTTGTTTATTATTAGTGTGTTTACTTGTGTGCACGGGTGTGAAGAGCATCATGTACACATAATATCAAAGGCAACTTTGCGGAGTTAGTCATCTCTTTAACATTTACATGAGTTCTGGGGCTAAACCACAGGTATCCAAGCTTATTTGGAAAGTGCATTTACCTGCTCCTTCTCTCAACAGGTCCTGCATCACATAATTTTATATTGACAAACTAGCTCCAGACATAAACAGTATGCATTATGTAATTATAGTCAATAATTGTATGCAAATGATGTAATTGCTGCTTAGCTATTACAGGTTAGTTAAAGAAATGTTTGATGATTAAATAAAATGCTAATTTGTAAAGAAACTTATGAGAACATTTGTTTTGTCTCACTCTAGGAGGGGAAATACCACCCAAATCCGCACATGCAGATCCAAACTGAACTTTTGTGTACATTTTTTTACAAACAATATATTGCTATTATAGTTCAACGCACTAATAGTATCTTGGATAGATCAATCACAAAATGATGTGGTAATTGGAATATAAACAAGTTTATAACTATTTTAAATAATGTCATTTCTATATCTTCATCATGAAAGTCATCATAGTTTTTAGTATTCGTTGATTTTTTTTTCAAGATTTTCTTAATGCCTTAATGCTTCCTGGACATAGACCTTTAATGCCACAGATAAGCTGAGATCTAAACTGAAGAATACCCTGTGGTTATGCCATTACCTGAAATTGGCAATTTCCCCACCAATTACCAAATGTTTCTTAAAGTCATTAAATTGACCACATGCTCTGGGTTGGGAAGGAATTCCTAAATAAATGTGTATTGTTGACTTGCGGTATGAACATGTCAAGGTCCCTTGTGAATGACAAAGTTGTTTATGAGTCAAGCTTAGGGAAATGGCAAAGCTTATAAATTACTGATCAGTGTGTTCACATACTAGCAGCCAAAACTTCTTCCAGTAACTCCAACACAAGACTTTTCTGATACAGAGACCCCACTGAGACTTGCCAACCTTTCCTTCATGTGCTGTACATGACAAATACACTGAATACCTTCCATTTGAGGGAGCATCTCTAGGTATGTATGATGGAATGGACAGTGGACGGATGGATGAGAGGATGATGATGGATGTTTTTCTTTCCTTCATATCTACATTGGCCAAGTGAATCTTCCAGGATCAAGCTATATAAAACATAGCAATTAGTACCTCAAATAAAAGCAGACTAACAAAGACTTGCATGCTTGATTTTTCTTTTTTTAAATTTTTTCTTTATTTCTTTTCATAGAACATTCAAAATGGTACTCATTAAACTATTTTTTCTAATTGAAATTCAGCCACTCAAACATTTATAGCAAAGCTTTGTTTTTACCAACCATACTGCATGGGCTATGTAGGCCATCTCACTCTGGGATTCTCTTCTACATTATACTTGGCTATCTTCATTCCATCCAAGCCCAAGACATTTTTCATAGGCATTGTTTCCTTTGATCTTAGGGGAATGTATCTATACCTTACAAATAGATTTTAAATATTACTCAGTGAATAGACTTGAAAACTTTTATAAAAAGATCCATGTATGATCCACGTATGGATTTCACAGTGACTGCAACAGCACACCCAAAGCCTGTTCAGTTCAACTAGCCAATCTCCGCACTGAGAAGAGGAGGTGGATCAAAATTCCCACATCTACCCAAGCAGCTATACTGCAATTTCTACCTACTGGGAAAGGAAAAATTAACTTTCTTCCTTGTAGAAAAAGTGGATACTGTTACAACACTTCTAACAGAGACCCATGCAAGGAGTAGTTGCCCAACACAAAATGGAATTTATGTTTTGTGTATGAGTTATTGTTTTTAGTGGTTTTGGTCTTGCTGTTGTTGTTAGGTTTTGTCTTAATGGATTTTTATTTGCTTGTTTTAAGGTTTGAGAGAGAAAAAAAACATGAAGTTGAATGGGTAGAGAGATGGAAGCATCTCAGAGAAATGGAAAGAATAAAATGAAACTTTATTCTATAAAAAACTAAATAATAAAAATGACAGAGTGCAATGTAAAGTTTCTCTAAAAATGTAGGTTTAAATTTTGTAATTTAAAAAGTATTAAATCCTCTCATTTAGAATATACATCTGTAAAATTGAAGCATATTATAAAATTTCGTTTTACCACTGTAGGGAACTGTTATTGAGTTAGTGCCATTCTTAGATTCTTTCGTAAATTAGATAGCATCTGCTATCAAGAAATAAGCACTATCACTTATGTCTCCCAGCATTTGCATTACACCTGCTTAATTTAATAGGATAGGATCAAAACATGGTGGCTTGCAGGGACACTGCACTACCAAAAACAAACAGGTGAAAGAGCATGAAATGAGAATCCTATTAGAAGAAAAACAATTAAGTCAAAATTGTGTATAGAGAAGTGCAGCACATTATAATGATTTTTTTCATTAATCAAAATTTCTTTGTAATGAGAAATAATCTTCACTATTTTAAAGTCAATATTGCCACTAGCCGTTGAGTCTCTCCTCTGCTTCAATGAAGCCTCAGTGCTGTCTCCTTCCAGCAACTGCACTAGCTGTGAATGAGGAGATACTGTACAGATATTAATAACATGTGACATTTGCACCAACATAATGTCTTATCTCTAGAATAAGCTCAGTGTCATTGTGATAGAAGTAATTCTTGATGAGGAGTGGAACATAATGTTGAACTCTCTCAAGATACCCCTTGATTACACATGTACCATTCCATGTTTTACCATTTTTCTTTCTGAGATCACTCCCTTGATCACTATTTCTGAGGGCTTATCAGGATGACCAAAATATCTGAGCCTACTTCTGTCCTAGCCCTCAATCATTTTCATGCCTGAAGCCTACTTCTTTGTTTTGGCCTAAGATTTAGATTCCTGCCTAAAATCCTTCTTTGTTCTAGCCTAATGTCAGATTCCTGTCTGCAGCCCATTTCCTTGTCCTTGGCCAATGTCATATTCCTTCTAAGCAGCCCATTTCCTTGTCCTTGGCCATTGTCAGATTCCTGCCAGGCAGCCCTAAAAGCTCTCCAAAATGGTATAAAAGCAAAAAGGAGGAAGAGGGATGGGATAGGGAGTTATGGGGGAGGAAATGGGGAAGGGGATAACATCTGAAATGTAACTAATATAAACTATCCAATAAAAAAAAATAAAAGGAAAAAAATAAGTGATGCCAGAGATGATGCTGTATGCCTTTATGCCCAGAACATAGAAGGCAGAGGCAGAGGCAGGCAGATTTCTGTGAGTTCAAAAGTCAGTTTGTTCTACATATCAAGTTCTAGGCAACAGGTCTACACAGTGCACAGTGACTTCCTATCTCAAAGCACATGTATAAGAAAGAGAGAGACAGAGACAGACAGACAGAAACACAAAACATACACAGAGAGAAGAAACAGAAACAGAAACACAGAGACAAAGACAGATTGGTTCTTCAGCTTGTTTGTTTTAACCTACAAGATGGACCAACAATGAATCATCAAGCTGTAATCCAAACATTTCTACTCTTATATCTGTTTTAATCTATCAGTTGCCTTCATGCTGTCTTCTTTGATACCCATGGAAAAACTGTAATAGTGTCAGATCATATAGTGTCACATACCTATGTAATTTCTTAGTTGTTTTGTTTTTGTATTATTGAGAAATTAAGCAAGTCTACATAAAATGATATGAAAGAAGTACTCTTTTTCTTCACTTTCATGACCTGAACCAGGAAAGATAGAGTGACATATACCAGAATGTCCAAGACTTATCTCTAAACCAATTCAAGGGTAAAAATCCATTGTTGATCTATAGTCATATGAAATATGACAAGGGAAGAAAGAGTACAGAGATTGACAAGTTTAGAGAGAGTGGATCAAGGACAAAGGGGTGAGTGCTAACATCCAATAACCTGCATTAATTGCAAATTTGGAATCTTGATCCATGATGTTTTGCCTGGTTTTGAGATTAAACTGGACATATGGATATTTTAACTTTGCCACCTGGCATCATGGTAGCTTTGACAATAGGAATTGCACAGGATCATTGCAAGTAGAAAAAATCCTCTTACTGGTTTTGAGAATTGTTTGTGTGTCATCTTTCTGGATTCTGTAGCAGTTGCCTGAAGGCTTTCATGTTAGTAAAGGACACCCCCATCAGAATACAGAGCATCACCAAAAACAGATCCTCACCTGTAGGCTTAAATTTTTCAAAACCTACTTTAGTAAGGGTTTTAAATGCTTTTAACTACCCTTCTAGCCCACCAACTACAAGAGGTAGTGGAAAGAAAACATTTAA
Organism: Mastomys natalensis; assembly: GCA_021653895.1. Taxonomy (NCBI): domain Eukaryota; kingdom Metazoa; phylum Chordata; class Mammalia; order Rodentia; family Muridae; genus Mastomys; species Mastomys natalensis. The sequence continues at coordinate 628,205 of JAJTUV010002043.1, forward strand.
TAAACAAAGGGGATGTGGATTATTTAGAAACAGTCCTTTTGGGCAATTTCGTTTTTGCTGTCAGGATAGAAGCAGTTCAGTGCACACGAATCAGCAGCCCTAGTAGCTTGATCTACTCACAAATACTATTCACAAATCAGAAATAATAATGTGATCCAGAAGAAACCACAAGATCTGTCAAACTGAGGAAGGGGCAAGAAGTCACCAGAATATCTCAAATTCTTTGGAGTGTTTCTCCTACAACATCACAACAAATGATAATCAGTGAAGAAGGCAAGGTGAACCAATGCCACAGCATCAGTGGAAACCAGTGTCAGCAAAGCCCAGTGAAGACAAATAGAGTGGCAAGGCAAATAAATGCTACACAGAATCATCCACTGTCTGTTAGGTTATGTTATATCCTTTTCAAACATCATGTTTCCCTCAAGTGCCTGCTCTAGCAAAATATCACATGCCATTTTTCTAGATAGCTTCCAGAAAACACCACATGTGTGTTTTCAGCAAAGCATCCTTTCATGTATCTGCTTCAGCAAAAAACATCTTCTCATAAGACAGTTTTTAGAAACTGACACACATCACATGATACAACTGAGTCTTCAAAGAACCAGAGATTTCTCCTTCACTAACCAATGGACCTTTCAGGTGTTAGGAAAGAGAAATACTGTTGCCATCTCTCCAAATGTTTTTGACACATGTTTCCAAGTAAATCTTAGTGGCCTTCTTAAGTGTGAGAGGTCTTATAGTATACAAGCTAACAACTTGTGTTGGGGGTTTGGCCTGATGCTTCTATGTGAAATGCTTCCATCACCCACAGGATAGACTGCTGGAGCAGAAATAGGGCTAGGCCCTTCACCACTGCATCATAGCGTAAACCTGGGCTTTTAAGATTTGATTTCATCTAGCACTAGGGAGCAATTAATGGAGGGAGAATCATATTCCTCAGTAGAACCCACCAGCAAATTGCCACTGCTCAAGTAAATAATCTCCCACCAGTGGGCATGCTGGTACTATTAATTAAAGGTATAAGACTACAAAAATATAGCAAAAAGGAAAGAAAATTAGAAAGTGGAGGAGAATTATTGGAACTAGAAATTGTGAATAGGTATTCTTTCTTTTTCAATAATTTTTTATTCGCTTTACTTCACAGTCACAGCCCTCCTTCCTCCTCTACTCCCAGTCCCACCCTTACAAATCCCTCTGTGTGTTGTTACCTCCTTCCCTTTCCTCATGGAAGGGAAAGACCACCTTGTATACCACTCCACCATGGGACATCTAATCCCAGCAGGACTAAGCAATCTTCTCCATCTGAGGCACAACCAGGCAGTCCAGGTAGGGGTAGAGAGATCCAGTGGCAGACAACAGAGTCAGAGATCGCCCCTACCATTCCAATTCTTAGGGAACTCACATGAAAACTAAGTTCACATCTGCTACAAATGTGTAGGGGACCTAGGTTCAGCTGCTGCATACTCTTTGGTTGGTGGTTCAGTCTCTGTGAACCCCCATGGGCCCAGGCTAGTTAATTCTGTAGATTTCCTTGTGGTACCCTTGCCCTCCCAGTTTGCTCACTTCCATCCCCCACTCTTTCACAAGACTCCCAAGCTCCACCTCAAGTTTGGCTATGAGTCTCTACATCTGTTTCCACTGGCTGCTGAATGAAGCCTCTCAGGAGACATTTACACTAGATTCCTGTCTGCAGGCATAGCTGAATATCATTAACAGTGTCAGGAGTTGGCTCTCTCATATGGGATGGTTCTCACGTTGGAGCACTCATTGTTTGTCTGGTCCCTCAATCTCTGCTCCACCATTATAACCTGAGTATTTTGGAGGCAGGACAAATTTTGGATTGAAGGTTTTGTGAGTGTGTTGATGTCTCCCCTTCCTCCCTTCACTGGAAGTCCTGCCTGAGTATAGAGATGACCACTTCAGTCTCCATACCCATCGTTGTAGGAATTTCAGCTAGGGTAACATCCATAGGCTACTCGGAGCCTCCTATAACTCAGGTCTCTGGCTAGTTCCAGAGATGCCCACCATGAATTATCGTTCTCACTCCAGCTCTCTTCAGCCTCCTCTATCTCCACATCTGATCAGCATCCCCATTACCTTGTTCCCCCATCTCCCATTCAGTTCCCGTTCTGAGTGAGATTTATGCATCTTCCTTTGAAGCCTTCTTATTACCCAGTTTCTTTGGGTCTGTAAAAGGTAGCATGTTTGCCATACACTTTATGGCTAATATCCACTTATATGTGAGTACATACCATGCTTGTCTTTCTGGGTCTGGGTTAAGTCAGTCTTCCCTCAGAGTGATATTTCAAGTTCAATCCATTTGCCTGAAATTTTCATGATGTCTTTGTTTTTATAGCTGAATAGTATTCCATATATGCCAGGGGCCTGCCCTAGCCTATAGGCTCAGGTGAGGTGAGACACATCAGATGAAGGTCAAAGACTGATGATCTCTGGTCTTTTAGCTCTCATTATTTTGTGCTAACAAGTGCTGGCTTTTTTCCTCTTAATATTTTGTGCTAATAAGTGTTGGATTCTATTAGCCACTATTCTGTGGCTAAATGCTGTTTGTTTCTGGCAGTAAACTCTTCTTGGCAGCAGCAGAGAATTAAATAGAAAAATGAGTTAAGTCCTAGGAGTTTCTTCTTCTGGCTCAAGGACTTCTTGCTTTCCAGGCAAGATGTTTAGGAACTCATTACCTCTTCATAAACCAGAGGGAAAGAAAAAGAAGAGAAAGAAAGAATGAAAGAAATAAAGGATAGAAAATTCATACATGCAGGAAACACTCATTCATTCTGTATGAAGCTGAAGAAAGGGACACTATGATTTATTTTTGGTTCTTAGTTCTTATACTCTCTCACAATAATTATTCACATGATTTTCAGAGCATTTTTACATCCATAAATTCATAGCAAACTCAAAACAATAGCTCATGTCATAAAAGGACAAGGAATTACAGCAGAAATGTTTGCATGTCTTTCTATTCAGACTAGTACCTGACTAAAGATTCATTATGTTTTGGTCCCATAAGTACATTATAAGTTTAAAGCAATAATTTCTATGCCAGAAGTTAGCATGGTTTTGTCAAAAGAGAAACCATCTGCTTAGTGTCTTATTATTTTCAAGTTTTGTAAAGATAAACTAGTCAATACTGTATTTTCTCCCTTTGCACATACAATAAATTGTTTGTTCCCAGTTTATGATCTTTATTTACCAGATAGTGACCTCATTCCTAGCCTACAAGTAACATTTTTCCTTCATCATAAACTTGCTCCAAGTCTGCTTTCTTATCTTATTGCAATTAAGCCATGACACATGAAAGTTAATAGAGCCATATTTGCAGCTTTTAGAGGGCTCAAAATTACTTTTATAAATTTAGGAATTTTATAAAATCATTGTTAGGAATTGTGAAATCATCAATTTATCTACACAGCATTCACTACATGAGAGTACATCTTCAGGTTTATCCAAAGAAAATCTGCCCAATAGGGTTGGCTAATGTCCAGGAATCATTCGACTACATAATAATGCCATAAAAGGCATATCAGTAGCAAGAAGCAATCCTGGGATGAAGTTTCTTGGGATCTTACCTCAGAGTTCACCCATCACAAGCCATGCAAAACTGTGGGCCATTTCCAGGAAAGTCACTTGAATACCTTTAGCCTTTCCTAGATGGCTTCTGACAAAACTTTCTCTATTCATCCTTCAGTTCAGGAGCATATAGACTGCTCCCAGTTTCTACCTATTATGACCAAATGAACATTTATATTATAAAAGATCAACATTTACAAATGGGACCTCATGAAACTGAAAAGCTCAGCCGGGCAGTGGTGGCGCACGCCTTTAATCCAGCACTTGGGAGTAGAGTTCTGGGGATTTCTGAGTTCGAGGCCAGCCTGGTCTACAGAGTGAGTCCAGGATTAGCCCAGACTACACAAGAAACCCTGTCTCGAAAAACAACACAAAACAAAAAAAAAAAAAAAACAAAAAAAAATGAAACTGAAAAGCTCCTGCAAGGCAAATGACATTGTCAATAGGACAAAAGAGCAACTAAAGATTTGAAAAAGATCTTTACCAACCCTATATCCAATAGAGGTCTAATATCCAAAATATACAAAGAACTCAAGAGGTTAGACCCCAGAAAACCAAATAGCCCAATTAAAAATTGGGTACAGAGCTAAACAAAGTATCCCCAACTGAGGAATCTCAAATGACTGAAAAGCACCTAAAGAAATGTTCAACATCCTTAGTCATCAAGGAAAGGCAAATCAAAACAATCCTGAGATTCTACTTTACACCAATCAGAATGGCTAAAATAAAAAACTCAGGTGACAGCAGATGCTGGAGAAGATGTGGAGAAAGAGAAACACTCCTCCATTGCTGGTCAATTGCAAGTTAGTATAACTACTTTGCAAATCAATCTGGCTGTTTCTCAGAAAATTGGAAATATTTCTACTGAAGACACAGGTATACCATTATTGGCCATATACCCAAAAGATGCTCCAACATATAACAAGGACACAAAGTTCGACTATATTCATAACAACCTTATTTATAATAGCTAGAAACTGGAAACAACCCAGATGTCCCTCAACTGAAGAATGGATACAAATAATGTGGTACATTTACATAATGGAATACTACTGAGCTATTAAAAACAATTATTTCAAGAATTTTGCAGGCAAATGGATGGAACTAAAAAATGTCATCCTGTGTGAGGTAATCCAGACCCAAAAGAACATTCATGTATGTATTCACTGATAAGTGGATATTAGCCCCAAAGCTCAAAATACCTATGATCCAACTCATAGGCCATATGAACTTTAATAAGAAGGAAGGCTATAGTGTAGATGCTTCAATCCCACTTATAAGGGTAAATGGAAGGCAAAGGGAGAGAGAAACTTGGGTAGGTGAGGGAAGGGAGAGAGAAAGGGAGCAGTATCAGGTATGGAAGGAAACAGTAGAGAAGTCCAGAGGGCCAGGAGAATGAATAGAAATATGTAGGGGGTGTGAGGGGAACCACTAAAGAGTCCTAGAAACCAGGGATGCAAGAGGCTCCCAGGACCAAATGGGTTTGACATTAGCCAAAATATCCAACAGCAGGAGAGAGAACGTGAAGAGACCACCTCCAGTAGATAAACATGGCCCCTAGTTGACGGATGGAGTCATGCACCCATTTCAAAATCTTTAACCTAGAATTATTCCAGTCTAAGAAAAATGTAGGGAAAAAATGGAGCAGAGACTGAAGAAAGGTCATTCAGAGATCACTCCACCTTGGGATCCATCCCATCTGCAGACACTAGACCCTGACACTATTACTGATGCCAAGAACTACTTGCAGATAGGAGCCTGGTATAGCTGTCCTCTGAAAGGCTTTTCTGGCACCTGAATACGCAAGATGCAGATACTCACAGACAACCATTGGACTGAGCCCAGGGACCCGAATGGAAGAGTTAGGAGAAGGACTAAGGAACTGAAGGAGATTAAAATCCATAGGAAGAACAATAATATCAACTAACAAGATACCTCAAAGCTCCCTGGGACTAAACCACTAATCAAAGATATACATGAGTTGGTCCATGACTTGCACTATGTATGTCACAGAGGACTGCATTATTTGGCACCAATGGAAGAGGAGGTGCTTGGTCCTGTGGAGGCTTGATACCCCAGCATAGGGGGATGCTATAGGGGTGAGGTGGAGTGGATGGATTGGTGGGTGGGGGAGTACCCTCTTAGAGGCAAAGGGGAGGGAGGATGTAATGAGTAGACTGGGGAGGGGAGACCAGGAAGGGAGACATTTGAAATGTAAATAAATAAAATATGTAATAATAAAAATACTCAAAAAATAAGAGAATTACAACTACATCAATATATTTTATTTGAATAGGTATTTTTAAACCATGTAAAAAAGTTTTATATATCATGACCTCATATATTGACCCCAGGATGTAAATGATGGTAAGAAATTGGCAAATTCCTCACAGATGATACATAAAACTCATAGTATAATGGTGAGTATAATGGTGCTTTTATTATTACACATATGCCAAGAAGAAGTGAAAACATGCATTCCATTCAGTATCTTGTGAGTTAATATTTACATCCACCTCATATTTTTCTGAAACTGGTAACAACACGAATAATTAGTTGTTAAAGACCATGATGCATAGTTGTCAGTGGAATACTATTAGGCGTAATCATTCCAACAAAAAGAAGAAAACTCAAAAGCAATAAGTAGAAAAGTAAGACACAGAAGATCACACCTTTTAAAATCCAGTTTATATTAAATGTTCATATAATCAAGTCTACAGACAAGCAAAGCAGATCTATGTTGTTGAAATCTGGGAGAGAAGATAATGAACAGGGCTGCAAATGTGTAGGATGTCTTCTTTTCTTCCATCCTGCCTTCTTCCTTTTACCTTGACCCTTTCACAATATTTGTTTAGGATGTGCAATGCACCAGCACTTGCTGTACAAGAAACTGAGTATGCAAGTCTGAAAAGAGCATTGTCTTCAGCTTTCAAAATGTTGGAGTTTAAGAAAAACATAGCTTCAATTAACCTTGACCTTGGTCATTTATCACCATGTTGAACCATCTGCTTTATTTGAATCAGTTCAATACTGCACTGCATAATCACCCTCTACTTTTAAGTTGTTACAGCAACAAAGATATATGTACATTCCACAAAGACAACATTTGTTTATATCCCTCTCTGCTGAAAATAATATTGAGTTTGTACTGCAATGTAGATACTGGGTTTAGATGTGGGAAGATGATGACCTTTATAAAATATATAAAAGTTAAACACAAATATACTGTACATGAAGTAGAGTTTCTAAAAAATATTACCAGTAAGAACATAGAACACTATAAAATATATATGGTGAACTATTGTTTTAGTATAAGATTCTGCCTCAATAGTTGAATACTGCAATTCTATTATCTAATGTCTGTGTACCACTGGGAAAGAGTAAAATTAATATAACTGCTCATAGATATAAGAAACTCATATTTCATCCAACCAATGTAAACACAATGTAATTCAGAGCACCAAGAGCAATATGTGTGAACTCATTATTCTGCTTTCTTTTAATAAAAGAAGTGCAAGTGGGTGGGAGCATGACATTCTGAGAAGTAATATAGTAATCCGGATTTGCTAGTATTTCTGAGAACTTACCAAACATTTCTTTCGCAGGCCAGCTATGAATGCAGGCCTCAGCACAGTGTCTGAGGAACATAAGCTTGGACAGTCACATTCATTTACTCTCAGGAGCACCGTTTCCCAACTCACACATGTATAACAGTCTCTATACCGCTCATATGAAGAAATTGCTTCTGGTGTGCAACAGACTTTTTCCTGGAATAGAATTTATGAAAGACAATCAGAATCCTTCTGATTCTGATTAGAATCAATTAGAATCAATGCAAAAGACATTTTTGACAAGGTTTGCATAATGACTCCTAAAAACTTTTTCAATGACATTTTTCCATTAAAAATATTTGTAAAACTATGATAAAAAAAAAAAAAAAAGTAAAAGAACCCAGTTCAGCAAAAACAGTGCATTAAATAGTTTCCCAGAAAAAACTGGAATAAATTCACAAAACATAGGATTGTGATATAATTGTGAATATTTCATATTGTATAAAATACTTTTCTTGTAACAATCCAAGTTTAGCTTTGTTGTATTTTGACACCATTAAAAAGAAAAATTCAGGCAAGTAAAACAGCTAGTTTCTTCTGTAAGTCCAAACACCGGATGACCAATCAGTGGGAGAAATTCTTCCTACTCCATCTAACCCAGCCAATTTCAGAGTGGATTCTCTCTTACTGAGCTTAAGGATGTCTAGTGATCAAGTGTTGTGTGCAATCCTGAACTTTAAAAGTAAATCTAGCTAGATCCTTAGTCAATGTAGAAATCTATTGGGGAAAAAATGCAGAAAAAAAAGGTTTTTATCTGGAGAATTTGCTGTTAAAAATATAAACCCAAAAAATTAGAGGGATTTACAGCAGCTGTTACCACTGATCTGCATATTTTGTTGTTGTTTTTCAGACAGCATCTCACCGATCTCGTAGCCCAGGTTGGTCTCACACTTCTAATCCAGTTTTCTCTTCCTTGTGAGCACTAACTAGGAGTAGGCATACTCCACTACATTTAGCAAAAGCTTTGAAGTTCAGTGCACTTTTTAGCTGAGTAATGTCCTATAATATATAATGTGACTTAGAAAAATCTTGGGCAAAGAATTTGCCTAAGATACCCTTTCCAATTGGCTCAAATCCTAGATGGTCTCAAATGAGAAATTTAATTTATAGATTCTAATTTTGATGCCATTCAAGCTGTCACCCAGACAGATGCAGAACTTAATGAAAGTAATTGTCTTAAAGATGAAATAGAAGTAGAACTACCAATCCCAGGGGTAGCATGGTGACCGTGCTGCATAACCAAAAAGAATGGTAAGGAATCCAGGGACATGAGGTCACAGAGATGACAGAAATCAAGACTCTGGACTGAGAAGCTGTCAGGCTTGTCAGACTCTCCTAAGATGTCAAGTGAAGTAAGGACAGAACAATGGCTTGTCTCTTGGATGTCATTATTCTAAATCAATTGGGAATGCAGCAAAAGTATAAAACGATATTCTTTGTGGAAGCTGTTTTATTTCATTATTCACTAAATATCGTTTTCTTCTTGTGTTTTGTTAACTTAGAATAGTCAGCCATGTCCTACTCAACTGCGTTTTCACCCAGCTTCTTCCTGCCTCTCTACACACTGTTATGAAATGGAGAGCAGAAGTTATGTCTGCTGGTTCTTAGTTTTAGTCTAACCGAAAAATCTATATAAATTTTTGTTTATTGTTTATTTATTTAGTTCCTTATGTATTTATTTATTTACATTCCAAATGTTGCCCCTTCTCTAGGTCATACGTGGAATAGTTCCTTTGCCTATCCACTCTCCCCTTCAGTTCAAAGAGGGAACCCTCCTCTCGTTCCTACCATGGGTTATCAAGTTTCTACTGGATTAAGCGTATCCTCTCCCAGTGGGGCCAGAAGTAGTAGTGCTCTGCTACAAATGTGTCGATGGCCTCAGCCCAGCCCCTATATGTTCTTTGGTTGGTGGCTGTGTAATGTTCTTATAAGTATCTTACTTTTCTCTAACATCATCTATTTTTCTTCCTCCCAGTTGTTCACTAATTACGGCCCATTCAAGGCATTCTTAAAGACTTTCCAGGTAATTTTCTTCTTCCTTTATAATTTGACTCTTCTTCTATATAATTTTTCAAAGTTATTCTTTGCATTGAGGCATTGGTTGGCCATCATACTTAACATATTATAAGTTATTATGCAGGTTAGACTTAGCTTTCCCTATTTTCCTCCAATGGTTTCTCATTACAAATAGTTTTTGAGCTATTATGTTTCATTCAATGCCATACACATATCACACATAGCTTAGTATTTGCTCAGGTACTGTTTTTATAGTAAGGAATCAGAATTCCAGAGAAGTAGTCACCCACCATTAAGTTTGGTCCCACGTCAGGTGTTGTTCAGTATTTTCTGCTCTGTGTTTTTGAACATTCAGATGTTCAATGTTTTTCCCTATCTGTATTGGTACTGGGCCATACAAATATTTCTTCTTACCTCACCTTACAATAAAAGAATCATAGCTTACAAGTATTAGGTTACAATATCTAACATTTCTTTAGATAGAATTTTGCAATAAGTTCTATGTGTATATATGTATGCATGTATATGTTTATGTATATATATATATATCATCTAAGTACTTCTGGAACCCTAAGAATAAAGTAGATTTCAGAGGCTAGCTTTACAGTTTTCCTCAACCCTTCTCCTTTGTATTTTTATATTCGTTCTTCAGGTTTTCATCATTTTTCATAGTAGTCAAAAACATGCAGTTTTCCAGCAGAAATTATTTGAAATATAAAAAAAAAATGCCTTGACAAGAAACATAACTTTAGCATATAATATCCCTTTTCAGCTTTAATGATTCTTTGGTTTCTTCTTAGATTGTGTTGCCCTCCAAAGCAGGCAGCAAAGATTTCTCTTTAATTGGTTAATCTGGCATAAATTTCAATAGAGACAAAATGACACTGAGACCAAAAAAAAAGGGGGGGGGGTGGATGCAATAAACAGCTCATCATGAAAGAAGGAAACAGTCCATATTCCTTAGAATTGCTCCACTGAAAGACAAGGGAGGCATCAAGATAACAAATCCTGATCCATCTTGGTTGGGCAACTACCTTCAGGGTATCAGCTCTAAGGCAATTACTGCTTGCTTGCCTTGAGAAAGGTCACCCTTAGAGTAAAGGATCAGGCCTTCCTCACAGACTCACACAAACTCCAGAAAGCACCTGTATAAAGCTGCTCACGACAAGGGCATGTCAGAATCAGTCTGGTATACACTTTCCATTAGGAAAAGTGCAGTACCTTGATTTGTCTTTGTGAACAGCATTTTATGCCAACTCTGAAAACTTAGGCCCTTACTGCTCTACTGATCTCTCATTTCATTTATGATCTTTTGAGAAATCCTGTGTATCTCAATCACATTCAAAACGTTGGAATGGTTATTTTTTTATTTTATCAGCAAATCTTTAGGATTAGCAAAATGTGCAAAACTAGGTTTCCAACTCAAAAGAACAATTCTTTTCCTCAAGATTATCCACATGGATTTCACTAATCTTTGTCTCCACAAAGTGACTACAGTTACCTCTCAGTTGATTCAATATCTTGGAGCCAGTTCTCTGCAAAGAGCAAACCAAACATGTCACTCTATTCTCCTAGGATATGGTGTGTAAAGCTGCAATTTATTTGTGTAAGCCTTACCATATGTCCTCCCAGATTTCATTTTCTAGCCCCCTGCCATTTATACCATGGACAACTCAATTAAACTGATGGTTAGCATAGAGCAGTCAGGATACAAATTATTTTATGGGAAAGTGTTACTAGCCCATATTTAATTTTTGGTAACTTTAAAATAGGCTGAAATTTTACAGATAAATATGATAAAATTCAACTTCTATCCTTACTCACAGGAAAATAAGACATTCAACAGGAAACTATCTCCAAACTTGAAATAATTTGAAAACCTAAAACTCTATCTGATAACTCAAATCCAAAAAAGTTTTAAATGGTAAATACTTTTGATTAAACAAAAGTATTCTAGTCTAATTTTATCATTTTTACAAATATATGTATGATGTTAAAGAATATAAATCTGAAGAACAAAAAGATTTTAGAAGCTAAGATAAAATTTTTCAACTATGACGATGTTTGTGTTGAGGGCCACCAGCAAGATAACTTAGTAGATAAAAGCACTTGCTTCACTAAGCTGAGTAATCACAACTTTAATCACAAAATCCACATTAAAAAGGCTGAATACAATGAATACATCTTTCATACTAGCACTCCTGCTGTGAGAGAGGGCTGTTGATGGGAGATTCACTCAAGAGCCCACCTACCAGCTATCCCGGAATATCAAACAAACCAAAAACAAAAAGAGAGAGCTTCTTTCAAAAAGTAACTGTTTTAGAAAATAAAACAGTAAAACCTCTTCATGAAAGTTATCCCCTGACCATCACACGCACCCCCACATACACATATGTGTACACAAATACACACACACAGAGACATATCATCATCAACAACAACAACAATAAATATTTATAAAGATTTTTTGTTAATATATTAAATCATGTTTGTGGAAAATGTAACTACCTGCGAAATTCTGAGTTTCCTTATGAGTATACATACTAAGGGTGCTAGACACTCTAATTGGCATATAAAACACTGTATTCAATCTGATATTCCATCAGCTTTCCTTATCCATTTGTCCCTGATAACACATCAAAAGATTAGGGTATGATTCCTAAAACTATAAATTATTTTGAAATTTCTTGAATTTCATATAAGAAAAATCATAGCAATGTTGTTTTGGTTTCTTGATTTTCTTGTTTTAATTACCATTTTAAATTATTAATTTTCATTTTTAAGTATAAATGTATACATATATTTTCCCTGCATATGGCTATGCACAAGTGTGTTCAGGTATCCATGGAGACCACAGGCCTTGGATGCCTTGGAACTAGAGCTACAGATTTTGGGAAACAAACTTGGGTCTTCTGGAAGAGCTTAAAGTGCACTTAACCACTGAGTCACTTCTTATCTCTGTAGACCTAGAATAGAGTTTTCATTTTCACTCCTATAAATGAGCGAGTACACAAGCACACACACATATACACACATAGATGTAGATATATAGATATATAGATGTAGATATAGCTATATGGAATGTTTTGATGTTTCTCATCCTGTTTCTTATTCACTGTCTCTTCATATATTTTTCTTACTTGATTGTTTTCAATTTTTTCTCTATGTAGAAACATATACTTTATATGTATAGTTCTTTTAATTACTATTTATTACATTCTTACATATGAGTAGATGAATTCACTTGTCTATTTCTACTTTTGACTGTTAATATACATCTTTTCCTGATACTAAGCTCCATAGCATTTTTCTGTTTGCATATTTTAATTTCTTTTGACTAAATGCCTAAATAGACTAACAGATCATATGATAATTGTGCAATAAATTAACAAACTCTTTATTTCTATTTCCTACTATTTGACAGTTCTATCATTAAAGAGATTTTTAACTTATCAATGTTTTCACTATCATTGTATAAACTTGTGCCTGTTTTTTTTTTTTAATTTGTACTATCTATTAGAACCTCACTTTGACTTTATTATCCATTTTATGGATAGTGTCTAGCTGAATATACTATGCCTACAGATAAACCTAAACATTGTCAAACAATATCAATTAAAGAGTTTTATCCTAATAGTTTTCTTGATCTTTATGCTATACAACACATGTATAACTATCATATTCATTCATGTTGAATTTTTTGTGTATGTATGTATGTATGTATATGCATTACACTATTTATTGATAAGGCCATCCCTAATTATTCTTTCCAATATTAAGACTTTCTTTTCCCTTTCCTTACTTTACTATATTGACAAAGACATATAATTAACATCTAGTCCAAATACTAAAGGTGATAGTGGGACCCAGCTATACCCCTCCTGGGCATATACCCAGAAGATATTTCAACATGCAACAGGGCCACATGCTCCACTATGTTTATAGCAGCCTTATTTATAATAGCCAGAAGCTGGAAAGAACCCAGATGTCCTTCAACAGAAGAATGGATACAGAAAATGTGGTACATTTACACAATGGAGTACTACTCAGCTATTAAAAATAATGAGCTCATGAAATTCTTAGACAATGGATGGAGCTAGAAAATATCATCCTGAGTGAGATGACCCAATCACAAAAGAACACACATGGTATGCACTCACTGATAAGCGGATATTAGCCCCAAAACACACAATACCTAAGATGCAACGCATAAACCTCATGAAACTCAAGAAGAAGGAGGAAGACCAAAGTGAGGGTGCTTTTGTCCTTTTTAGAAAAGAGTATCAAAAGATTCAACCAGAGCTCCCAGGATCTAAACCTCCAGCCTGAGAACAGACAGAGGCAAGCTGTCCTCTGAGAGGCTCTAACCAGCAGCTGACTCAGACAGATACAGACAACCAGAGCCAAACAGTGGATGGAGCTTGAGGACTCTTATAGAAGAATAGGTGAAAGGATTGTGGGCCCTAAGGAGATAGGAACTGCACAGGAAGATCAACAGAGTAAACCAACCTGAACCCTTGGAGCTCTCAGAGACTGAATCACCAACCGTGGAGCATACCTAGTCTACACAGATCTAGCTCCATGGGCTGGACCTAGGCCTCCCTGCACATATGTTGTAAATGTGCAGCTTGGTTTTCATGTAGGTCTCAAACATCTGGAGTGGGGGCTATCCCAAAACATGCAGCCTGTATATGGAGTATGGTCTTCTAAAAAAAAAAAAACCAAAACAGTTATTCAGTTATTCATGGAATATTATTTTTTTATATCTCTTGTATTCAGTTTGCAACTACTTCATTGAGAATTTTTGTATGTATAATCATGAGGGATACTGGACTATAATTTATATATTTTTGTTGGGTTTACACTTGATTTCACTATTTCAATATTATTTGCTTTGTGAAGGAGCTTATTGTGGTTCTGAATTTTTATAAACATAACTCAAAAAGTATTGCTTGTTTGAAGGCTCTATAGAATTCTTGTATAAGTATATCTGACCCTTGGTATTTTGCTTGTTTGTTTCTTTTCATTTTATTCTGTTGAATGCTTTTTAAATTTTTTTGATTTGCTGAAAAAAAAATTAAAAATAAAAAAAATAAAAATAAAGCAAAAAAAAAAAAGAAAATAATAAAAAAAAGATTAAATTAACTCAAAAGAATAGTTAGACTACTTGCCCTGAGTTACAGAATCAAGATGCAACCAATAAAATGAAGATTAACATTAAAAAAAAATAAAAAATAAAGGTGATGTGGGGAGGCATTCTACTGCTCCAGTCTGAGGAAGAAAGCCTGTCTCAATGTCATTTTCACAAGGCAGCTTTCACCGAAGCCTCGGTCAATGTTAGGATAGTCTTGTCACTGTCAGATTTTTGAGTTATTGATCATAAATAGTATTGACATTTTCTTTATAACCAATTTTCTTTAGTTTGGTCATAGGGTTTTTTATTTATTATACTCTTTGATTTTTCTAGAATTCATAAAATAAAAATATCACTGTTTTCTGCTTCACAGATTTTCTGAAAGAATTGTTCCATGATCCACAATTGTTCTCCTCTGTGTTATTATCTTCCTCTTCTCTGGCTGTTTAAAGATTGTCCATTCTTAGTGGATTGAGGAGAGTACATCAAAGGGCACTGTTAAATTGTTATTTATCCCACAGTGATTTCTCTGAGATTTTTGTATCTGTGTTTTGAAGTTTTCTTTTTCATTGCTTCTATAAATATTTCTTCTCTTAATTTATTCTTTCTTATTTGGAGACTACAATTATAAGCATTATGAACTGTTCAATATCACAATTACCAACTAATTATCAGACCACATATTGTTTTGATTATTCATTATTTTCCACTCATTAGCAGGTCCTTTTTTTTTTTTCAATCTCATGTATGGAGTTTTTGTACCTAAGAATCAGGTAACATGGACAAGATCAGAATTATGAAACTAAGAACAAAATATAGCAATATTTTGCATGAAATAAAAAAACAAAAAACCAACTCATGTCTGCCACATTTTCTGTCTAACATTTCTACTTGACTTTAATAATTGAAATTCCTTCTCATCCACCTTTCTCCTTTAGATTGTTTAACATACTAATCAAGTCTAATTATAAAGTTGTGTTTGTCACTAAAGCTGGTTTCATTTATTGCCCTATTTTTTGACAACAGACTAATCTGCTTTGTTTCATTATTGTTTTGTTACTGTTAGTTTTGCTTCTCGAAAATATCTCAAGAAATTTTTATTGATTCTAGATTCTTTATTTGCATAAAATTTAACGATGTTCCTGCTTCCACACTGTTAGCTCAGGGTGTTTAGTAAATGTGATGAGAGACTCAACAGGTACCAGATGATTGACAAAGTCTCAGTAACATGATTTCTGTTTTTTTTTTTATACATAATTGCCACATTTTCCCATCTATCCTAATGCTAACTTCACTGAAAATGGTATGCTTGATTATACACATTATTATTTTTCTCTTAAAGTGTGCATATCTTGAGTATTGGCAGCTCAAGACTCTTAGAAATTGTGTTCTTAGAATATTTTTTGATATTTTACTTTTATTCATCCTTCGATACTATGCTTTGACTGTTGGTGGACATTGCCTTGCTCTATCTATCTTTAAAAAATCTCATTGCTCTTTTGGCTGGGGCAGACACTTAGCTGGTCTGCTCCCATGAAAACATCATATCCTGAGACATCCTAGAAGAGCTACTGCACTCAGAGCAGCTGATAAGAACCTTCTCCCACTACCCGAAGCCCCAGAACTATAACTGGGAGCTAGGGGCACTCAGGACCCGTCAGCCACCCAAACCACACCTCTCCGGAATACCACTCCGTTTCTGCCCCTCACTTGGTTCTTTTAGCTGGGGCAGACACCTAACTGGTCTGCTCCAGTGAAGACACCATATCCTGAGATATACTAGAGGAGACACTACACTCAGATCAGTGAACACCTAGCTGGTCTGCTCCTGTGAAGACACTATATCCTGAGCCATCCTAGAGGAACCACTGCACTCAGAGCAGCAGAATTTCAGGATCCAGCGGCTGCCTGAGTCCCAGGAGTTCTTCCACCAACGAGCTCAGGATCACAGAGACATCTGAACTGTGAAGAGTTCTGACACAAGCAAGATAATTGGAGAGACAGGCTTCAGTCAAAGACAGTGAGTGCAGGTAGCACTAGATTTAACCAAATGGAGAAAGGCAAGTACAAGAACATAGGCAACAGAAACCAAAGTTACTTGGTATCATCAGAACCCAGTTCTCCCACCATAATAAGCCCTGGACACCTGATCATCGTAAAATCAAGATTCAGAATTAAAATCACTTCTCATGATGATGATAGAGGATTTTAAGAAGGACGTAAATAACTCCCTTAAAGAAGTACAAAAGAACACAGGTAACCAGATAGAAGCCCTTAAAGAGGAAACACAAAAGTCTCTTAAAGAACTACAAGAAAACAAAAACAAACAGGTGAAAGAATTAAAAAAAATTCAACCTAAAAATGGAAGTAGAAACAATAAAGAAATCACAAAGGGATACTACCATGGAGGTACAAAACCTAGGAAACATGTCAGGAGTCATAGATGCAAGCATCACCAACAGAATACAAGAAATACAAGAAAGAATCTCATGTGCAGAAGATACCATGGAAAACATTGACACAACTGTCAAAGAAAATGCAAAATGCAAAAAGCTCCTGACCCAAAACATCCAGGAAATACAGGACACAATGAGAAGACCAAATATAAGGATAATAGGTATAGATGGGAATGAAGATTCCCAAATTCAAGGGCCAGTAAATATCTTCAACAAAATTATAGAGGAAAACACCCCTAACCTAAAGAAAGAGATGTCCATAAAATACAAGAAGCCTACAGAACTCCAAATAGACTAGACCAGAAAAGAAATACCCCATCATTATATAATAATCAAAACATCAAATGCACAAAAAAAAGAAAAAATACAAAAGCAGTAAGGGAAAATGATCAAGTAACATATAAAGACAGACCTATATGAATTATACCAGACTTCTCACCAGAGACTAAAAAAGCCAGAAGATCCTGACTGATATCACACAGACCCTAAGAGAACACAAATGCCAGCCCAGACTACTATACCCAGCAAACTCTCAATATATCATCAATATATCATCTCACTATAGATGGAGAAACCAAGATATTCCATGACAAAACCAAATTTATACAATATCTTCCCACAAATCCAGCACTTCAAAGGATAATTGATGGAATACTCCAACACAAGGAGGGAAACTACAACCTAGAAAAAGCAAGGAAGTAATCTTCCAACAACTCCAAAAGAAGATAGCTACACAAACATAATTCCATTTCTAATAACAAAAATAACAGGAAGCAACAATCATTTCTACTTAATATGTCTTAACATCAATGGACTCAATTTCCCAATAAAAAGACATAGACTATCAGACTGGATACATAAACGGGACCCAATTTTGCTAGCATACAGCATACCTCAGTGACAAAGACAGACACTACCTCAGAGTAAGAGGATGGAAAACAATTTTCCAAGCAAATGGCCCCAAGAAACAAGCTGGAGTAATGATTCTAATATCAAATAAAATTGACTTTCAACCAAAAGTAATAAAAATGATAAGGAAGGACATTTCATACTCATCAAAGGAAAAATCTACCAAGATGAACTCTCAATTCAGAACATCTATGCTCCAAATGCAAGGGCAATCACATACATAAAAGAAACTTTACTAAAGCTCAAAACATACATTGCACCTCAAACAATAATAGTAGGGGATTTCAACACCCAACTTTCAGCAATGGACAGATCACAGAAACAGAATCTAAACAGAGACACAATGAAATTAACAGAAGTTATGAACCAAATGGATTTAACAGATATCTATAGAACATTTCATCCTAAAACAAAAGACTATACCTTTTTCTCAGGACTTCACGGTACAATCTCCGAAACAGACCATATAATTGGGCACAAAACAGTCCTCAACAGATACAAAAAGATTGAAATAATCCCTTGCATCCTATCAGATCACCACAGACTATGGCTGGTCTTTAATAGTGACAAAAACAATGGAAAGCCCACATGTACATGGAAACTGAACAATGCTCTACTCAATGATGACTTGGTCAACAAAGAAAGAAATTAAAGACTTTTTAGAACTTAATGAAAATGAGGACACATCATGCCAAAACTTGTGGGACTACATGAAAACAGTCCTAGGAGAAAAACTCCTAGCTCTAAGTGCCTACAAAAAAGAAACTGAAGAGAACATACACTAACAAATTGACAGCATACCTGAAAGCTCTAGAATAAAAAGAAGCAAATGCATGCAACAGGAGTAGACAGCAGGAAATAATCAAACTCAGGGCTAAAATCAACCAAGAAGAAACAGAAAGAACTATACAAAATATCAACAAAACCAGGAGCTGGTTCTTTGAGAAAATCAACAAAATAGATAAACTCTTAGCCAGACTAACCAGAGGGCACAGAGACAGTATCCAAATTAATAAATTCAGAACTGAAAAGGGAGACATAACAACAGAAACTGAGGAAATTCAAAAAATCATCAAATCCTACTACAAAGGCCCATATTTAACAAAACTGGAAAATCTGGATGAAATGGACAATTTTCTAGACAGATACCAGGTACCAAAGTTACATCAGGAGCAAATAAACCATTTAAACAGTTCCATAACCTCTAAAGAAATAGCTGCAGTCATTAAAAGTCTACCCACCAAAAAAAGCCCAGAACCAGATGGTTTTAGTGCAGAATTCTATCAGACCTTCAAGGAAGACCTAATACCAATTCTCTTCAAACTATTCCACAAAATAGAAACAGAAGGAACACTGTCCAATTCGCTCTATGAAGCTACAATCACACTCATACCTAAACCTCACAAAAACCCAACAAAGAAAGAGAACTTCAGACCAATCTCCTTATGAATATCAATGGAAAAATACGCAATAAAATTCTAACAAACTGAATCCATGAACACATCAAAACAATCAGCCATCATAATCAAGTAGAGTTTATTCCAGGAATGCAGGGATGGTTCAATATTCGGAAATCCATCAACATAATCCACTATATAAACAAACTCAAAAGAAAAAAGCCACAAGATTATCTCACCAGATGCTGAGAAAGCATTTGACAAAATTCAAAATCCCTTCATGGTAAAAGTTTTGGAAAGATCAGGAATTCAAGGCCCATACCTAAACATAGTAAAAGCAATATACAGCAAACCAGTAGTCAACATCAAACTAAATGGAGAGAAACTTGAAGCAATCCCACTAAGATCAGGGACTAGACAAGGCTGCCCAGTCTCTCCCTACCTGTTCAGTATAGTACTGGAAGTGCTAGCCAGAGCAATTACACAAAAAAAAGGAAGTCAAAAGGATACAAATAAGAAAGGACAAAGTCAAAATTTCACTATTTTCAGATGATATGATAGTACACTTAAGTGACCCTAAAACTTCCAGCAGAGAACTCCTAAACAAGATAAACAACTTCAGCAAGGTGACAGGTTATAGAATCAACTCAAACAAATAAGTAGCTTTCCTCTACTGAAAGGATAAACAGGCTGAGAAAAAAAATTAAGGAAATGACACGCTTCACAATCGTTACAAATATAAAATAACTTGGTGTGAATCTAACCAAGCAAGTGAAAGATCTATATGACAAGAACTTCAGGTCTCTGAAGAAAGAAATAGAAGAAGATCTCAGAGGATGGAAAGATCTCCCATGCTCATGGATTGGCAAGATAAATATCATAAAAATGGCCATCTTGCCAAAAGCAATCTACAGATTCAATGCAATCCCCATCAAAATACCAAACCAATTCTTCATAGAGATAGAAAGAGCAATTTGCAAATTCATTTGGAATAACAACAACAACAACAAAAAACAAAAACAAAAACAAAAAAACAACAAACGAAAAAAAACAACTTCTGGGGCAATCAACATCCCTGACCTCAAACTATACTACAGAGCAATAGTGATTAAAAAAAAAAAAAAAAAGGCATGGTATTGGTACAGAGACAGGCAAGAATATTAGTGGAATAGAATTGAAGAACCAGAAAAGAACCCACATACCTATGGTCACTTGATCTTTGACAAAGGAGCTAAAGCTGTCCAGTGGAAAAAGGACAGCATTTTCAACAAATATTGCTGGTTCAACTGGAGGTCAGCATGTAGAAGAATGCAAATTGATCCATTCCTATCTTCTTGTACAAAGCTCAAGTCTGAGTGGATAAAAGACCTCCACATAATACAGATACACTGAAAATAATAGAAGAATAGGTGGGGAAGACCCTCAAATATCTAGGTACAGGGGCAAGTTCCTTAACAGAACACCAATGGCTTATGCTCTAAGAGCAAGAATTGACAAATAGGACCTCATAAAATTGCAGAACTTCTGTAAGGCAAAGGACACTGTCAATAGGACTAAAAGGCAAACAACAGATTGGGAAAAGATCTTTACCAAGCCTACATCCGATAGAGGGCTAATATCCAATGTATACAAAGAACTCAAGAAATAAGACTCCAGACAAACAAATAACCCTATTAAAAATGGGGTAAAGAGCTAAACAAAGAATTCTCAACTGAGGAAACTCGAATGGCCGAGAATCACCTAAAGAAATGTTCAACATCCTTAGTCATCAGGAAATACAAATCAAAACAACCTGCGATTCCTCCTCTCACCAATCAGAATGGCTAAGATTAAATACTGAGGTGATAATAGATGCTGGTGAAGATTTGGAGAAAGAGGAACACTTTCTTTTTCTTTCTTTTTCTTTTTCTTTCTTTTTTTTTTTTTTTTTGGTGAGATTGCAAGATGGTTCAACTACTCTGGAAATCAGTCTGGCGGTTCCTCAGAAAATTGGACATAGCATTACCTGAGGACCCAGCTATACCACTCGGGGTCATATACCCAAAAGATGCTCCAACATATAATAAGGACATATGCTCCACTATGGTCATAGCAGTCATATTTATAATAGCCAGAAGTTGGAAAGAACCCAGATGTCCTTCAATAGAGGAATGGATACAAAAATTGTGGTAAATTTACACACTAGATTATTACTCAGCTATTAAAAACAATGAATTTGAGAAATTTTAGGTAAATGGATAAAACTAGAAAATATCATCCTGAGTGAGGTAACACAATCACAAAAGAACACACATGGTATTCACTCACTGATAATTGGATATTAGCCCAGAAGCTTGAAATGCCCAAGTTTCAACTCACAGACCACATGAAGCTCATGAAGAAGGAAGACCAAGTGTGGGTAGTTTGGTCCTTCTTAGGAGTAACAAAATACTCAAGGGAGCAAATATGGAGACAAAGTGTGGGAGGAGCTGTCTGGAGACCATTCCACCTGGGTATCCATCCCATGTGCAGTCACCAAAGGTAGATGCTGATGTGGATGTCAGGAAGTACATGCTGACAGGAGCCTGATATAGCTGTCTCCTTAGAGGTCTGCAAGAGTCTGACATATTCAGAGGTGAATGCTCACAGCTAACCATTGAACTGATCAAGGGGTTCCCAATAGAGGAGTTAGAGAGAAGACTGAAGGAGCTGAAAGGTTTTGTGGCCCCAAGGGGAGAACAATAATACCAACCAACCAGAGCTCTCAGAGTCTAAACCACCAGCCTGGGAGCACATAGGGAGGGACCCATGGCTCCAGCTGTATATGTAGGGGAGGATGGCCTTGTTGGCATAGGTGGAAGAGGAGATCCTTGATCCCATGAAATCTGGACACCGTATATGCGGGAATTCGAGGGGGGGGGAGTGGGGGGCTATGTGGGGCACATGCACATAGAAGCAGGAGGAGGGGGGATGGAGTAGGAGGTTCCTGGGGGGGATATTGGGTAAGGGGATAACATCTGAAATGTAAATAAAATATCCAATAAAATAATTCCAAAGAAAAAGAAAAAAGAAATAAATTTAAATAAACAAATATGTATAAATCATTAAAAAATCTCATTGCTGATATATGCACAATGCTGCTGGCTTCATACTAATATTAATAACATCAGAAAAGACAGAGTTGCCAAAATAATTGATATTTGGTTATTCTTTCTCTACATTTACAGAGAGAATAACTTGTGTTAATGAAGTCAAGGTTTTGATGAAGTCAAGGTTTTGAGATGTAGATGCATCAGATGGCTTAACTTCATCCTTTGAGGTTTTCATGCCTTTTTTTTTCTGTTCCACATGCTCTGGCAAGAATTTCTAATATTGTTTTGAACAGAATTTTCAATGTCTACATCTACATCTTTTGTTGTTGTTGATTTTTGTTTTTTTTTTTTTTTTAACCTACGTGGGTAAGCTTTCAACAATTGAACTATAGCAATGCTTTCAGGTGAGATAGGTCCACATGCAGAAGCAGGTCCTGCCAAGCTGACAACTTGAGTTAGATCCTTCAACCCCACATAGTAGAATGCAAGACATGATTTTCAAATTGTCCTCTGACCTCCATACAAACACAGTAGCCATATTTCAGCTGTATCTTGTCAAAATGCATGCCAACAATGACTAATTTGTTGAATTTTTCATGAAATAATGAAGAGTTCTGTCAAAACATTTTCTGAATCACTTATGGCTATATAATCTTGTGTGTTTTGTCCTACAGTAAGCAAAACATCATGTCACATTTGTTGGTCTTTCTATGACAAAAATACTTGCACCCAATGGTCAAATGTTTAGATGTTTTTATTTCATTGGATGAATGAAATTTCATTCAATGATCATTTCATTACATATTGTTTACTCCGGTTTACTCATTTCTTCTGAAGTATTATATATTTTATCTATCTATATATGAGACATTGGCGTATAATTTACTTTTATTGTAGTACTCATGCCTACCATAGCTGTTAGGATAATTTGGACCACTTTTAAATTACCTGGAATGATTATTTCTCTTATTTGCAAGCTTTTTTTTTTTTTGTTTTTGTTTTTTTTTTTTTTTTTTTTGGTTTTGGTTTTTCGAGACAGGGTTTCTCTGTGTAGCCCGGGCTGGCCTGGAACTCACTCTGTAGACCAAGCTGGCCTCGAACTCAGAAATCTGCCTGCCTCTGCCTCACAAGTGCTGGGATTAAAGCTGTGTGCCACACATGCCTGGCTATTTGGAAATATTTGAGAAAGACCTCTATTTGTTCTTTAAATGCTTGATGGAATTTAGCTGTGAAGGCTTCATGCACTGGGCTTTTGAGACTAGAAATGTTTAATTTGTGACTTAATATTGCTCACTATCAACCTATTCAGAATCTCTATTTCTTCTTGATTTACTTTTTATACTGTTGTGTTTTGAGGAGATTACACATCTACATCTTACCTCCAGCTGGGACAGAATCTGACTGACAAAAACACAAAAAGCAGCTCAATATCAGTAAATATCAGGGAAATAGAAGTGCCAATCACTGTGCGTTAGTGTGATTATTAGCAACATAAGAATATTCAACATATATAGAAGATGAGTAGGAAAGGCAATTTATATATACCTATGGGTAGATATATTGTTGGAGTGGTTACTACAAAGAAGCGTATAGGCATTGCTTAAAAATGAATATATACAACTAGTATATGATCAGCAATTCTACTAGTACGCATTTGTACCAAAAAAAGGTTAGTTTGTGAATTTGCTATCTGCACCTCTGTGTCCTTGCAGCAGAATTCATAGCTGTAGTATCAGAACAACAAAATTATTGAATAACAGGTATTGGAATGAAGAACATTCAGTGTTCAAAAAGTGGGACATTCCTGCCACTTTAGATGAGCAGGACTGTGCTCACTACTTGTTCATATAGTTTATAGATGGGGTGGATCTGGGTCTGGGTAGTAGCCGAGCTGGTCACCTTCCAACTCTCCCACACCCATACCATAAAGGCAAACTGTATCCAGTACTGCCCCAGATAGCACACCCAATGTTGCAGCTACAATGGTGCAGGTCTAGCTCTTCAGATCTCACGTTTTTGGGCAACTCACCAGCACCCACAAGAGCAGATGCAGTTCTATTGTTCTGCCTAGGCTAGATATGTAGCCTGTTCTCCTCAGTGCTGCATTCTGGGGAAAGACCCTGAATAGATAGCATACCAGTAGCCAGAGGCTTGGAACCAGACCAATGATTCAGTGCTGCAATTAATATTAATTTATAACATTAGAACATTTGTAAGTAAACCTGTGGATAAAAGGGGATAGTGACACACAGTGACAGCCTATAACATTTTGGCAGGATGGTTGAAAGGATGGAGGACAGGTATAAATGGAGGGAGAGATGAGTGGGATAAGCCTGCATGATGTAAACATGTAATCACAAACAATTAATAAATTGTTTAATTAAAATTGTTAAATAGCAAAGAGTCATATGTATAAGATGAATAACTTTAAATCTTCTAATGTTTCCCATTCTTAAACTGTTCATTCAGACACCTAATCTTGAGTCATGAATTTTCTCTTCTTGCTAAATACAATTTAAGAACCTAACAGCAAGTAAAACAAAGTTTCTCATTAAAATATAGAGAGAACATTATGTAATCTGTAAAGGATTCTTTGGGAAGCATGGTCTAATTTTCCAATAATATATTATACATTGTTCCTAAAAGTAATAATAGTCCTCCCTAAAATTCCAAAGTGCATGAATACAGTAAAAGCCAGGTTATCTTCTCATTAAACATGTAAGTAGATGTAACTATGTAGGAATGCACTAAATAAAGATTCTTACTAAAATGTGCTGAATCATGTTGTTTTAATTCTTATAGAAGACCTCTAAACCTTTTGGCATACAGAGTAGCTAGAGAAGCAAACAACTTATGTAATGTTGTGTACGTAGGAAGAGAAAGAATTTTGTTAGAGTATTACATACATCCACTCATTTTCTGTCAAGTAAGAATAAGCACTTGTAAAGTGAAATCAGAATGACCATGAATTTGAGTCCAGTAATAAGGAGTTTCAAGGCAGCCTGAGCTATAATGTTACAAAGCAGCACTTCAAAAGAAAAAAGGAAGGCAAGCAAGCAAGCATGCATGCATACATGCACACGTACACACAAACAAGCAACCATGGAAGGAAGGAAGGAAGGAAGGAAGGAAGGAAGGAAGGAAGGAAGGAAGGAAGGATAAAAATTAAGATGAACAGCAACGCTGCCACACCCCTTCTAGACTTCAACTTCACACCTTCTTTTGTAAGACAGGAAGCTTAACACATTGAGCTTGTTTGCCTATAAAATGTGGCTAAGTTCTCAATACTTTCCCTATAAGACAGAATGGGACAGGAACACTTGAAAGCTAAAGGAGAGAATCGTAATGAAGGTATCAAAATTGTGCAGTCTCTACCATAGAGACAGCTTAGCAACAAGTCATTGCCATGTCCTACATTTCATCTCTATGCCTATTAGAGTAGACATTTTTAAGTCTACGGGTTTTATTTACATGATGAAATGTAGATAGATCAATATATAGATAGATGAATATAGATGTAGATGATATATAGAGATGTATATATACATAAATGCATATAAATATATATGATATACATATGTATGTATATACACAAATACATAAATATATACATATATATATCCTAATGAATGTTAGATGAATACTAGTCATAAATATGCAAATTACTCTGGAATTTATGAGAGCATGGATGACCTCATAAAAGATATCTCTTAGCAACTGTCATTTTCTTGTATGTTTCTTTACTGAAATGGCAAATGTGTTGTTTTATTTGGTTTTACGAAATAAGCCCATGAATGCTTGACATGCAAGTCTCATAATTCATGATTAACTTTTTGTCATCCTATATTTTGTTACTCACTTCATTGTCTTTATCATGGAATATGAATACATGTGTTGGCGCTGGGTTAAGGAGATTCTAAAGGCAAATTTCATAATTTAATTAGTGAAATATATTGATAAATTATTCTCAATTATTTTATATTTCATATGACAGTTGAATTTTCTGACATCTTTTTATTCATTAGTTGAACTGTGTTAAGGTCAGATATGTGAAGGGTATAAAAAATTCTGAGTATTATATCAGTCAAAGGCATACAGTGCCATGTAAATTTAGCACTGCCTTGAAATGCTTTTAGTGACCTTGGATACAACCCTTGTGTGTCATAAATAATGACATACACATTAATTTATAACATATTTTATGCTCCCATATTTTATAATGAATCCTGGAATTTTTGTGAAGAAACTGAGCATAGGATATCTTGTTCATAATCACTTAATAAATTACCATAGTATCTAATTAATAACTCTATACTGTGATATACTTTTTACAACTTTTTCCAATTTTAGGTTGTAGTTTATTTTATTCCCATCTATTTTAAGGACAATAGATGACTAATTTCATTATTCTGAAGCAAGTAAAATACATCTCTTCAAGTAATCTCATTCATTTCTATCTTTTAGAAATGTATTGAATTTAACATGGTGATCCTAATGTCACAATGTGCATTGCATTGACTTGGTCACAGATATTCTCCTATGTCAAAGAATATTTTATTTAGTAGCTCTCCTATGTAAATAGATGCATAGACAAATAGAAATATAGATATTGATGTGTATAAATTTTAAAGTGGTTTCATGTATAATAAAAACAGCACATGTAACAAAATTGTTTAATCATTATCTATCTATCTATCTATCTATCTATCATCTATCTATCTCAATGTCTTTCTTTCTCTGACTCTACAGCAAGTCTTCATATAGTCCAAACTGGCTTTAAACTTTTTACATACCCAGGTATTATTGTGCACTTCTATTGGCCTTTTCTGCATCCCTGAAAACTGTTATTATAGCAATACACCAGCATAGCTGGTTTGTGTTGTGCTGAGGATCACACCACTAATACTAAATACTAAGCTAGCGCTTTACCAACTACATCCTTTGCCAGTTACCGACTTTCTTCAATATCAAATATGACATGGAAAAATATTGTATATTTGAAAGACATGTCATCATTTTTAATGTTGAAAGATTTTGGAAATAGATACAGTTTTTCATTTCATAAAATCACTGGTCAGATCATAATATCACAATTTGAAGTATTCAACTTACCAAAGACAAATTTAATTTGTCATAACCAAACACTTATCTAAAGTTTGAATATTGTCAATAAAACTAAGCATATAACTCTCATAAGAAAAAATCACTGGTCAGCAGAAAACTTTGGGTTTTTTTGTTTGTCAACAATGCACGTATATACATAAACATTTAGAAAGCAAACATGTTGTATAGACATGATTGAGTTCAAACTTTATTAGACAAAAAATGTGGCTAATAAAAGCTTAATGTGATACATGTGAGCAACAGTTGTGAGTTCAAATGTGACTGATTTAAGATCAAAAGGAGAATCTGAAAAGAGAAAAAAAGTTTGCACTGATCCTTTTGTATTTTATGAATGTCTAGATTTAGGAAGGGTGACATTATCTTACTTAAAGAGAGTGTTTTCACAGGTGTGAAAACTTACTACTGTAAAGTCCTATGAAAGGAAATAGAATGTAGGTCTGAAAAAACACTGTGAGTTTAGACAGAATAATTCATAACTGGAAGGTAACCACAGATAGTATACTAGAGATTATTCATCTGACAGCCCTGTAGGATTGACAGACAAAAATAGGGTTTTGATTAAAAGGAGCTGAACAAAATGGTGGGAACCTCTGCAGAAGTAATTTGTTAATGGATGTATTGCCCAGATAAATAATTAAGGTGTTAACACAGGAATGTTCCATGGTCCAGACCCAGTGAGTTTTTTTTCTTATTCTCGGTTCTTCTTGAGATAGCATAGGGGGAAGAGCGTTAGCAGTGGTAAGACTTGGTCTTACAAGAGTTGCTGTATAATAATAAAACATTTTCCTATCTTAAGTCTAAGTCACTTATCTGCAGTAGCTGAGTTCCTCTGAGGTGAGAAGCTGTTTAGAATCTCATCGTAAAACAGCAGGAGAGTAATGTAGCCTTTGTTCTATCTCTGAAGAAATTGTGCAGCTCTAACTTTCAGCCTACTAGTTGAAGTATCAAGAAGAAAAAGGGACACTTGGAAAAGTGATCTTAGCATTTACTTCTAAGTTGTAAAAATTTTCCTATGAAAGCTCTCTAAGAAGAGCGGGATAAGGGGTCTAAGAAATAGGGGATAAGTGGAATCTAAGCAGGATGCAGAGTGCTATGAAGGGGGAATAAGAAGAATAATGCTAAGAAAAGCAGGACAAGGAGAATTGCTCTCTTCTTTTTGTCCTCAGCACTTATACATCTTTCAGAATACATGATCACATGATTAAAAGTTCATCACAAGTTTACACATAAATTCAAATCATAAATCGAATAAGAAGTTTACAATGTTTACAGGTATATCCATTAATAGTAATTATCTTGTTAAACATCCATCACTTGTCACAGCTCCACAGCTTCACAGAGAGTTAAAACCATAACTAAATTATTAGTGAAGTTTTATATAGATAAACTCATTCGATATTTTATCTTCTGTCTTAGCACCTATGGTAAATTGTGCTGGTTGTCTTCAGATCAATTTGTTGAACTCTCAGATCCTTTTAGAGCATATGTCTGCCTAGATGCTGCCATGCTTCCTGCCATAGTGATAACAAATTGAACCTCTCAAACTGTGAGGCAGCCCCACGTAAATGTACATATGAACTCACAAAGACTGAGGCAGCATGCACAGGGCCTGTAGAGATCTGCATCAGATGGAGTCCTAAAGCTGAAAGGTGCACACATGCCCTCATTCCTCATCCAGATGTTACCTTCAACTACTAACCACTTGCAAATGAATATTCAGTTTCCTCCAAGGGAGTCTTACTGGGGAAACAAATTACTCTTTCTGTTTTAAAATATTTTTTATTCTTCTCTTATATATTACATGCTAACGACAGTTTCCCCTTCTTCCCCTCCACACATTATCTCCTCAACATCTCCCTTCTCCACCAAATTCACCCCCCTCTGCCTTCCCTCAAAAAAGAGCAGGCTTCCCAGGCACATCCACCAAACAAGGCATAACAAGCTACAACAAGGCCTGGCTCACACCACCACATCAAGGCTGAACAAAGTAAACCAGTAGGAGGACAAGGTCCCACAAGTAAGCAAGAGTCAAGAACAGCCACTGCTCCCATTGTTAGAATTATTACAATACAACAAACTACTCAACCATAATATATGTGATAGTTTGAATATGCTTGGCCAGGGGGAAGTGGCACTATGAGGGGGAGGGTGACCTTATTGGAGGAGGTGTAGACTTGTTAGAGGAAGTGGGACATTGTGTAGGCAGGTCTTTGAGGTCTCATATATTTGCTTAAGTCTAGCCACTATGATCCAGACCTTTCTTCTGCCTGCCTTCAGATCAAGATGTTGAACTCTAGATCCTTCTAGAGCACCATGTCTGCCTAGATTCTGCCATGCTTCCATAGTAGTAATGGACTGAACCTTTCAACCTATAAAGCAGCCCCAAGTAAATGTTGTCTTTTATGAGCTATCATGGCTGTGGTGTCTCTTCACAGCAATAAAACTGAAACTAAGACAACATAAACACAGAGGACTTAGGTCATTCCCCTACATGTTCGCTGATCTCTCAAGTTTCTGTGAGTCCTGGTCAATTGATTCTGTAGGCTGTATTCTTATGGTGTGTCCTGAACTCTATGGTTCCTCCAATCCTTCTTCCTCCTTCTCTACAGGACTCACTGACCTCTGCCTAATGTTTGGCTGTGAGACTCTACATCTACTCTTACTGGTTACTATGCTTTCCTTGAAGACTATTCTGCTAGGCTCAGGTCCCTGAACTTTCTGCAGGCAGAACAAGCTCTATGTCAAAAATTTTGTGGATGGGTTGGTGTTAGGGTTTCATTAGAATTTTTAATGTTATCTTCTTTTTTACTTTTATTACATAGTTTTTCTCCCCACACCTCTTTTTAGCCCACAGATCTTTAGTATATGCATTATAGTTTCCTGTTTCATGGTGTGTGTGTGTGTGTGTGTGTGTGTGTGTGTGTTTTCTGCTGAATCTGAAAGCAAATGCAGCTATGTCTATGTTGTATATGCCTTTTCTTAGGCTCTCTTTCTTCTCTTTGTTCTACTCTGATTATTAGATTTTGTTTTATCTTATTTGATTTGTTTTATTTTATTATTATCTTTAAAACATTGGGTGTTCTTTAAGAGAGAAAGGGGATGAGGATGGAGGGAATGGATTGTGGGGTGGAACTGGGACAAGTAAGGGGAGAGGAAAAATGGCCAGGATAAATTATGCAAGAAACAAAAATCTATTTTCAATCAAAGGAAAGAATTTAAATGTATATGATTGGATAAATTATAAACATTTGTGAATGGAGGTTCCAAATTCAACATTTATTCTGATATATTGTTCTGTAATTGTCCTTTCAGAATTCAATATTATTTCTGAAAATTAATTTAAATTAGTATATTCAGCTATATATACATGTAGGTATGCATGTATGTGTGCATATGTATATACAAGTGTGCTCAATTGTTAGTATACTTTGTTTGAGACAGTTTTTTTAAAGATGTCAGTTTAGATACATTGAAGATTTATTTCAGTTGGAAACTTTCCAGTTTCTCTTAAACACTCTCTACAGTTCTATCATTTGACCATTTGCTATCAAAGAGCAGATGTCTCTTAATGTACTTTATATGTTCCCAGTTTTCCTTCAAATAAAATCATTTTATCTATTCTGGTATCTAGTTCATTACACAGCTGATTAAAATATTCTGAGGAATCTTGAGAATGGTTCTCTCTATGCCTTTTCAAAGAGAAAGGCAATCTAGCTATAGCAAATGCAAATAAATACCAAATCTTCTCTCTTCTCTAAATCACTTTAGCAGTAAGGCTATAGGAAGTATTCCCAACTTTAATCATATTCAATTATATCAAGTACCAATATAAAAGTATTAAATAACATACATAATCCAAAATTATTTGTGATTGGTTGACAAGAATTTAAACCGACTGGGGAAAAAAGGTAAGTAATCACCATTTTCTCTGGAGGACAGCATGTCCATATCATCTTAAATCTCCCTCTTCTATTTCTCATTACTTGCCCTATTAATTATGTTAATGTAATTATGTTAATTTTTCTTTTCATTATTATAATGCATAGAGCTGCCTAGGTTGAATATTGATCTTTCAAAAATAGTTGAGAGCAAATGTGTTTTTAATTTCAGAGTTTTTTTGTGATTGGAAACTGTTCAAAACAACACTTCTAGTGAAGCTCCCCAAATATAAAAATCTAGAAGCAGAATTCTCCAAAATTATTTGATCAGAAAATTTTAGGTCAAGGAGCATTTTTAATTCCTGGTTTTCATATTATGAATGCCAAGTATGCATTAAAGATAATAATTAAATATATATGAACTCTTGTCAACCAATCACAAATAGTTCTGGATTATTTATGGTATTTAGTACTTTTAAATGGAACTTAATATAATTAAATATGATTAATTTTATCATTAGCTGGTCTGATATCAGTAAAAATAGGAAGTGTACATTACTTAAAGGTTAATATTGCTTGCACAGACTTAAGTGCATTGGATTCTATGTTGCTGCTGTGAGATAGGTGGATAGTTTTAAGTATTTTTCAGGCTATTTTCAGCATCTTCTCAGTACAGCTCAATTGCAAAACTAATTATTTGATACATTTTTATAGAAACTGGCTGAGAAGGAAATGAAAATAGAGTAGAAGGAGACAGACTATAAATATGAGACTCCTTTTACAACTTACTGCAGTATCAACAGAACTCTGACAGGCAAAATCCTTTGGATAAGGTATTGATTAATGTTTTTTGGCTGTGAACTTTCATCTGTGCATGGAAGTACACACATCTCTTGTCACCAGAGGCAGTCAGACTAGCAGGAGGTCATCATGACTGCTGCTCATATCTGCCATTCTTTGACTTTGGGTTTGCCAGGTTACTCCAAAGGTTTGTGAGAGACTAGAAAGATTGTTTTCAAGCTGTGATCGGGATGGCCAATTTTTTTTTTTTCCTAAGAGCAGCTGTTGCTATGTGAAGCTGACATGAAAGAGGTTAACTAAACCAGGTCTTTAATAAAAGACAAGTATATGTCCCTTTGACACACAACTTTAACCTCTACACTCCAGCAATTGTCTCAGTATATCCAAAGGATTCCACTCCCATTTCAAAATAATATCTTAATAAAGATATGTCATTTAAGCAAATTTTTTCAGACACATACCCATTTAATAAGACATAAATTACTTATACCTATAAAAATATAGCAAAATTCTATGCAGAATGAGGAAAGGCGATCTCCAAATAGAAATGTGATAAGTAAAAAGAGAAGAAAAATATATATATATGACACCTGCTGCAAGGTTAACATTAAAGTGCTAGAGTGAAAAATAGAATTGAGATTAAAAAAAAAAAAGGAAAAGAGAAAGAAAAAATAGATGTCTTTTAGGAGCTTTTCAGTGAATTGAGTAAATAAGCTAAGTGATAATCGCAAATATAAAATCTGCCCCAGCAAGTGGTACTGCTACTGACCACAAATGAATGCTGCCTCTTCAACTGAATAATGAAACAGCAGGCACTCTCTAGAGAGGATTCATGACCAAAATAGAAAAAGTGTATTCATTATGAATCACATGCACTGTCTGAAATAAGAGGAAACCTTTCAGGAAAGACTAAGAATTCCCCAGACCCTCATTACTGCAGTCAACACAAAAAGAAAGAAATGAGATTGGGCTCCTCTTTCCATCTGAATGAAAGATGTGGAGAGAACACCATAGTTTGGCTTCACTGAGCTTCTTGGCTCTTGAAAGGATATTTTCAATTCATCAAACTCAAGTGTGCACTGTAGAAAGCATAGCACTTCTATCTTTAATTTATGATGCTCAGTTTACTTTCATTTATGAGTGCCCACACACATTATTGCAAATTTCTCAGAGCCATTTGAGACTTGGCAAGCACTTAACGGAGAAATATAGATGCAGAAAGCTGCTAAAGATCATAGCATTGTTATAGTCCACTCTACTTTTTCTTTTGATGCATGAAGAAAAAATATCCAATTGTAATGAGTCGAATTCTACAAAATCACTCTGATATGTAAATGAGCCAAATTTAAAGGGTTATAGGCAAACCATTTGACTCCCACCTTTCTTCTATCTGTGTCTATTAATTTGCTTTGAATTCTAATGGAACAGATACAGTGTTTTCAATTCTGCTCCCTTTAATTTAGATTTCTATATATAAATGTTGAGTACAATTTTGTCCTTTGTTTGTAAGATTCTTAGTCAATGACTCATTAAACAGAATAGAAATTGCTAGACCTTGGTATCTAGCAGCCTTCAAAACAGTAGGACACTCCACTACTAATCTGTGTTCCACACTGGGATAATTGTCTTCTCATTCTATCACCTCTATCTGTCTCTTCTTTGAGATTAATTTACTCTCTCTAACAAAAGAAACAGTGAATTATGTGAAATAGAAAATACAGTAGCTGGCAAACAAATAAACAAACAAACAAACTATTGGTAAGAGTATAAAAATATGGAGAAAAATGAGGTTGCAGAATTTGTGTGGAGTACTGGAATGTATAGAGTAAACACTGAAATCAGCAACAGGCATAAGGAGAAGCTTGCCACAGGGAAACCTGAAGTTACTACTATAGTTGCTATCATTTTTCTCAGACTGAAATAAGTTCTACGTATTAGCAAGGACTGGCTGCAAAATATGGAAAGGACTTTCTCATAGAAACAAATTTTGTTCATTCTCTTGTGTATTATGTTTATATTCACATACATACACATGTTTGCTTATAAAACCATGCAAAGTAGAGAAAACATTCAATCATCTTATATGTTAAAGATAAAATGAAAATTAAATGTAGATTTCTCAATTATTTCTACACATCCTTCCCAAGAAAACCTCTGCTTATTTCATATTTTATAAGAATTCGTGTGGAGGGAAGTATATAAATACCAACTGCAATAAAACTGATATGGTATGACACCTTAACAACCGCCAGCCACTCTGTCTGCCCAATTACAACCGCTTATGAAAAATTTATTCCTGAAAACCTGAAAGCCCTCCATTTCCCCTAGTGGAAGAAAAAGGAATATTCAATGATTTGAATAGCATTTGATTAGGTTGAAATCCCAGATCTGTTGTCCTAATATCTGAGTCCTAAGAGACTCAGCACCCTCCTGCCCTTCAAAGAAATTGGCTTTACAGGAACTGTATTTAAGATGACAGTCTCTAGAGGCTGGAAGTATTCTTTGAGGTGCCTTTCCCATTAGGCTTGGCAAACTGACAAATTTGGACCCTAACTCTGATAAAAGAAATGCTCCTCATGGGAGACATTTACATGAATATTTTCCTTCAACTGTGTATCCTTCAGCTGAATATCTACATGAGAATGCTGTAGCAAAGCTGTCCTGGGACCTATGGAAGAAGCCTTCATAAGAGACAAAGAAATGTCAGCAGAGAGAAACTAAGGCATTTCCATAATGTCTAGGAGCTAAAAGACAAACTCAACAAACCAGCTAGAAGTGTACTAATGTACCAGGGTGAAAGAATCCTTGTAGCATGAGAAGTTCATTCTCCAAAAAGACCAAAGGGAAAAGGTCACTATTAAAGTCT
This sequence comes from Mastomys natalensis, assembly GCA_021653895.1. Lineage (NCBI taxonomy): Eukaryota > Metazoa > Chordata > Mammalia > Rodentia > Muridae > Mastomys > Mastomys natalensis. Next base: position 663,059 of record JAJTUV010002043.1, read on the forward strand.
GCCAAACACAGAATGGAGAAATATGAACTGTCAATCAAAAGACTTTTCTCATTCACATTAGCTAGAGGCTAAAAATGTGCAACAGACTGATGCATAATACAGTCTGGAAAATTCCTGCTGTAATTTGTGGATATTCCAATTCAAACATTTCACTAAGCATATATATTAATTCTTTTGGAAACCCAGAGAAAATACAGGAAATATTTTCTTAACATTCAAATTCTCACCAGTCTCTTTATTGTAAAACACTTCTCTACCTGCCCTGAAAATCATAAAGAGGGTGGCTTCATAAGAGTAGAGCCTGTTCAGTTGTACAGAATCCATTAAACATAGTGAGTCCAGGCAATGCCTTAGGCATTGGCTGTTATAGATATATCATTATCCTATATAGCTACAGCATCATATAATGTTATTCTATGCTGACACATGAATATCTCCTTCACAATTTTTCTTGTGATTCCAATGAACTCTATGAAGACTAGATCGGTAGAAGACTCTTGACTTATTTGGACACTACTGCAATTTTGTGAAGAAATATCTAAAAATCTTCTGGGCTTTCTCTTCACAAGATGAGTAGGGTTGTCAGATCATTGTCTGTATTCCTTTCATTTGTTTATTTTTAATATTGTAATTTAATTGCAACAATTTTTCCATCCTTTTCTTCACTTCCTCCAAACCTCCTATATATCACCCTCTGCTCTCTTTCAAATGCATAGAATCTTTGCTCATCAATTGTTATTGCTTTTATATGTGCATATGTACACATATGGACAAATACATACACATACATATGTCTTAAGTATAGTGTATAACCTATTGAGTCTACATAATGCTACTTGTACATGTTTTCAGATCTGAATCCTTGGCACTTGGCAATCAATTGACATGCTTTTCCCTACTGAGGACCACCTCTCCCATGTCTCCAAGTCTTTTCCCTATACAACTTGCCATCTTAATTTCTGTCCTCCTGGTTCAATTCACACTTAGGTGATCATACCAGTGAGCTTTCAAAGATACTACTTTTGTTGTTACTAGGACACATAATCGCACAGAAAACCCCTGAATCCTTCAGATTTTCTATCTTTCTGCAATCTTCTTACATAATATTCCCTGAACCTTATTGTGGGGAAGTGTTTTGCAGATGTATGCATTGAGACTAGGCTTTACAACTGTTTTTTTTTAATTAGTTGTGGTATTCTCTGGTGTTCTCCATCTGTTACAAAGAGGAGGTTCCTTGATGAGGGCTGAAGACTACACTTATCTGTTTGTATAAAGAAAACATGTATATAGTTTGTTAGATATTAGTTGTTTGAACAGTGGTAACATCTCTTCCAATAATTATGATTCTTTAGCATTGAATGGTTACCTAGGTTTGCAGTACCAGATGTAGTTTGTCTCTTTTTGAATGACTTTGATGAGAAGGTTAAAGAAGTCTTCTTTACAAAAGACATGACATAATGGCCTAACCAAGGCATAAACTAAGTATTTCTACATCCAACATAGCCAGAAACAGGCTAGAATAGCACTTGAAATTTAACACACAATCAGGACAGTAACTCAGTCTGATATATCCTGGTTCCAAATCATTAACTTGAGGAAGGTTAACTGCAAAGTTAGTGATGACACTAAGCGTCTTTGAGATTTTATACATGGATGAAGAAATGAAACATAATTCTTTGGAATACTTAGGAAAGAAAAATAATATTTCTAAGTGGCAAAGTAGTTTGCAGTTCTTTCCTAAGTCATGGAAAATATTCCTTGATGAATGAGCAAATGTGATTCATATCATACACCCCAATCTCAGTCATCTCCGCATCCTTCCATATCTGCATCATCCTCACAACCTCCCCTCAAAAGAAAACCAAAATATACATAAATGAATAAAAATTAAAAATAGTCTCTGGAAGTTACTATGGAGTCTCACACAGTAAACCCTTTTACTCTCAAATGTTCATTGCACTGAGTCATTGGTTGGTTCAAGACCTCTGGTTTCTGCTATACTATTAATACTGAATTCTCACAGGAATTTTTGTCAGATATCCTGTGTTTGTCCTGTGTCATGGCAATTCTGTAGCTTTTGTTCTGCAGGACAGGCTCTTTCATGTATTCCACCTCTTCATAGAGGGATACACAGATGTTGGTGAGCCAACTCAAAGTACTGAGTGTTAGCTGAGTTATTTGGCCCACCAGTGCTTCTGTGCCAGTTCCACCAGTTCTCCTGCTTTGTCCAGGTGAAGGGTGGGACCTGCTTCCCTGTCTGGAGCAGCTGCAAGAGCAGACTGGCTCTCCTGCACACATGACTCCAATTCTGGCTCAACTGTGCCCATACCACCAGAACTAGCCTGTCTGCACAGGAAAGGTACAGGGCTTGTTCTTCACACAGTGTTAAAACTGGTGATAAGGCACAAGATCAGCTCTTCTGCTTTCCCATCCTCAGGATCATCTCTCCCAAGATGCCCAGATGAGGCTTGAGGCAGCTCTCTGGATTGCTGTAGCCAGTGAGGGTAGGGCCAACTCTTTTCAGTTCTTGGATATCAACATGGTCCCAGACACCAGCCTAGACAAGGACATCTACATGGCTTTTGGGATTAGTCTGAACCAAGGATAGTGACAGAGACTACAGATGCTTTTGGGCCATGGATCCATACATGACCTCAGTGGCAGCATAAACCAGCATGTCACCATGACCTCAGATGCCAATGTAGGCTATTCATATCAGGATGTTCCTTACCATCCTGGAGTTTCCAGTTCTTCCTTTCTTCATAGTACACCAACTGTTCTGTTTTTCCCCCTCCGATTTCTCTACCACATTCTTGCTACCTCAACTCCTATCCCATGGGTGTATCTCTGGGTGTCTTTTGCCCCACCAGCCTCTGAGTGGTTGCAGGCATAGATAAATGTATTTTGAATATACCAGAACATCAGCTTTGTGTTCTTTGCACATTCCCCAATGTTTAAGTCTTCATAAAACAACAGAGGATGTCTTTTACATATTCACCATATGTGGGAAATAGAAAATGTCAAGGAGCCTGGATCTCTAGATAATTGTTCTAAATGTTACACATGTGTTATGATTTTAAGATTAAGTGACTCAGTGGGATACTTAGACCTCTAATGCTGTCTAGAATTCTACAGTGAATAGTTAGTGGTGATAAGAGTTGATACAATTCAGCATCAGTATCTATGCTCCCGTAGGACATCAGAAGCAAGAGTCAATCTAAACTTTCCTTACTTGGACATAGATTTCTCCTTAATATAATTTATGCATTATGTATATTAATTTATATTTTTATACATATATACATATATATATAATTTTTCAAATAAACTTTCTGAAATTATAAAAATTTTCTTCTTTACAGTAAGACAATAGATAGTTCAAAATATGTAATGTGATTTGGAATTTATATATAAGCATAAAAAAGATGATATGTTTCTTTTTAAAAATATATACATGTAATTAAAACAGAATTGCCCCACTTTCCAATCTCCCTTCCTCCCTCTAGTTCCTCCCAGATACCCTCCCTTAAAATCCTCCCATGCTTCCTCACTCTTGAGTTAATTGCTTCTTTTTCTTTGATCATTATTATTACATATATGGCTATTTGCACACACAAAACACATAAATGAAATCTGCTGACTCTGTTTTGTTGTTTGAGTGTATATGGTTTTAGGACTTTCCACTTTGCCGTGGACATCCAGTAAGATGGCTCATCAGTGGGAGACGTTACTTCTTCTCTCAGCAGTCATTAGTTACCTGTAGTTCTTTTTCTAGAGATGAGACCCCATGAAACTTTTGCCCTTTCACATAAACATGACCATTCACATAGCCATTGACCCAGGCTTGTTTGTGCCATCATTTCTAGGAAAGACTGTTTCACCCCAGACTCCTTACTAACTCTTACACTCTCTCAGCTCCTCCCCTGCTGCTTTCATGATGTTCCTGAGTTATCGATGCAAAAGCTATGAGTTAGATGTATCCATTGGGGCTGGACACTCCAGGATCTGCATTGTGTCCGTTGTAGATACTTCGATGGTCTCCATTTGCTGTAAAGAAATATATCTTTTATAACAGGTGATAACACTTACTTGTAGGAATAAGGCTAAGATTTAGAATGAAGAAAGGAATTATTCAGGTTTAGCAAATTGGTGAAAGTAGATTAGGTGCATGACCTTACCATGTTAGTTTTCAAGTATCAGGAATAAAAATCATTTTAAGAGGAACCGGCTCTGTCACTTGTAGGTGCCCTGACAGTATCTCTAAAATCCACATAAAAAATAGAAATTTGACTCCTGAAAATTGTTTTTGAACATTCATATGCACTCTGTGGCACATGTTACCCCCTCACACACATAAATGTATAAACACACACATACATATATACATACATGCACATATACATAAATATACCATATGTACAGAAATTAGGTGCTTTTTAAATTCTATGTTCTTTTGTGTTGGGGAGACAAACTGTTCATGTAAGCACTGGGCAGAGCTTCATTTTTCATGAAGGGAACAAAGCACATGTGCCAATAGGTAAACTAGGAAACATAAACCATGTTTATAAAACAACTAAGTGGGATATTTGGCTAAATCAGAATTCATGAAATGTGGGCAATGACTCTCTGAATATTCACCTCTGGAATAGTGTGACTATTCTAGAAATACCTGTTTGGCAAGTTAAGGGTCTCCAAATTGCCTTTAAACATCATCATTCTATTGCATTTTCAGAAAGTTTATTTATAACTACATGGGACACTTTTATGAAAAATGTCTAATTGCCTTGTTAAAGTAACAATTTTAACACCCTATCTCCTATTTTAAATGCACAATCTTCATGATGGTGAATGGTTTGCTTGTAATTATTGCCTTCATAATTCATATAGGTTAGAAAGAGTAATGATTTGTGGAAATCCCCTTATCAAATACCATTCTTCCTGCTACATCACCAAGCTTATCCTCCAATGAGCCACATGAATATGTAACTGGATGCTTTTTCTTGGAAACCTGTAACTTTGCAGTGTTTTAAAATTTGCTTGGTTAAAAGTGTTTTAAGCATCCAGAACAAAGCATTTATTGTTCAATTCTCTATTTCAAAAAATACTTGTTTAAGTCGCCAGTCCTTACTGGTGCTCATAATATTAATAACGTAATAAAAACCACCCAGGTCCAATGATAGTTAAATATTAATTTATTTTGCATGGAGATGACAACTGAGGAGAATCATGAATCCAATAGTAACCAACTTTCCTCTCTCTGCTTTCAAATGGAGTATTATAGAAGAACATTTCTAGTCACTGATTTATATGTGGGGGAGTGACCAGCTCATGTGTGTGGAGATGCTTTTTACAGTTAAAGAGTCATATCAATATTGGAAGAGAAAATACAACAGGAATACAGCCATCCTAACTTCCCCAATAGATTAAATATTAGCTCTAAAAATTAATATTTCATAATGTGGTACCTAGGAAGAGAAGTCATTTAATTCTCACATAAGCACCCATAAACATTTTTAAAAGAAAATTTAGAGATGAGTCTACTTGAAAATAAAACAGCTTTTTTCTATTTTTAATATTTTCAAATAGTTTGAAAACTTTGAGTTAGTCATTTAATAATATTAACTGATATTTACATTTTTTCTATGCGAAATAGATTTAATTCTCATATAATGTATCCTGATTATGGTTTCCCTTCGTTCTATCCCTGCCAGCTCTTCCTTTCCCCTTGAATCTGGATTCACAACCTTTCTATTCCTCATTTAAAAACAAACAGGCTTCTACGGCCTAACACTAAAATCAAATATAATAAACTAAGACCAAACAGAAACTTACACATTGGATTAGACAATTTACAGAAGAACAAGAGCCCAAGAGAAGACATATGAAACAGAGATACACTTTTTGAATACTCAAGAATTCAATAAAGGCAGTAAACTGAAGACAATATGTATGTGCAAAATATTTTTATGGTGAAATAATAATAATTAATATTAATAAAATTGAATAAAAATTAAATTTTAGCAAAAGGAAAAGTTGTAATACAATATTATTGAAAGAGAGATTGGGAACCTCCAAAACCCGTGAGTTCATTTCCTGTTGACCTTTTCTTCCTGAGAATGCAGCCTATCCTTAACTTTGTTTCTCCAGTGATATGTATTTGAAGGAAAATAAACTTTCATGTACAGATGGTAATCAATTAATAATTATGTCTGGGTTAGGGATATGGGGTGTATTCATTTCTCCTTTCATCTGTATGACCCCTACTGTTGAAAACGCCTTCAGGCCCTGTACATACTACCTCAATGTCTATGATTTCCCATGTACATTGATTCTAGTGATTTAGAGAGCCTCTTAGTTTTTTAGCTTTATATATCCTTTCTTAGAGAGATCTATTTGGTTGCCTGGCTTCTTCCTCCCTCTATACCTAAAGTCTGTAACTCTGTAGGTTGTAGTTTTATTATCATTGACTTGACAGCTAATTGTCACATTCAAATGTATACAAAACATATTTTGTCTTTCTGAGTCTTGTTACATAATTCTGTGATTTTATTTTCTGGTCCCAACCATTCATAGGAGAATTACATGATTTCATCCTTTTTTATCTATTATTTTATTTATTTACGTTTCTAATGTTGTCCCCCTTCGTGGTTTCCCCTTTTCAAACCTCCCATTCCATCCCCCCTCTCCTTTGCCACTATGAGGGAGCTCCCGTACGCCACCCCACTCCTGCCTCACCACTCTAGTGTCCCCTTATACTGAGGTATCAAGTCTCCACAGGACCAAGGACTTCCCCTCCATTGATGCTAGCTAGATGAGGCAATGCTTGGCTACATATGTAGCTGGAGCCATGGTTCCCTATTTGGTTGGTGGTTTGGTCCCTGGGAGCCCTGGGAAGTCAGGTTGGTTGATTTTGTTCTTTTTATGGGGTTGCAATTCCCTTCAGAGTCTTCAGTCCTTCCCCTAACTCTTCCATTGAGGTTCCCAGGCTCAGTCTGATAGTTGGCTATGAATATTTGCAACTGTCTTAGTCAGATGCTGGCAAAGCCTCTCAGAGGACAGCTATACCAGGCTCGTGTCAGCAATCACTTCTTGGCATCAGCAATAATGTTGGTGTTTGGGTCTACAGATGGGATGGATCCCTAGGTGGAGCGGTTTCTGGTTAGCCTTTCCTTCAATCTCTGCTCCATTTTTTGTCTCTATATTTCCTTTAGATAGAAACAGTTCTGAGTTAAAATTTTGAGATGGGTAGGTGGTCCTATCCCTCAACTGGAGGCCGTGCCTATCATACTGGAGATGGTCTCTACAGATTCTGTCTCCCCTTTGTTGAAAACTGCTAATGTCATCCCAGTTGGGTCCTGGGAACCTTTTACTTCCCTGGCATCTGAGACTTTCTACTGGCTACCCCCAGTTCCCAGCCTCCACTGCTACATATTTCTTTTCAGTTTCCTGACCCCTCTGTACGTCTCTCATGGATTTCATCCTTTTTAATGACTGAGTGATAGTCATTGTGCAATTTCTTTATCCATTCTTCTTTTTAAGGACATCAATGATATATCAATATCTGACTATTATTTAATACCACTGCAGTGAGCATGGTTGAGCAAGTGCCTTTGTAGTAGGATGAAGTGACCTTTGTGTATATCCCCAAGTTATAGCTGAATCTTGAGATAGATCTATTCCCATGTTCCTGAAGAACTGACACCCTAATTTCCATAGTACTTACAGTAGTTTGTCCTACTACCCCAATGGAAGAGTGTTACCTTGTGCCATATCCATGCCAACACATGCTACCCTTGGTTTATCTATTGTAGCCATTATGAAGAGTATACGATGATATTTTAAAGTTGGTAGTTTTTGTTTCCCTGATAGCTAAGAATGCTGAACATTTCTTTAAGTGCTTCTCGGCTATTTGTGATTCCTCTTTTGATATTTCTCTGTTTAGATCTGTACAACATTTTTAATTGCTTTTTCCTTTATATTACTTTTGCTCGCTGTTGGATGTGTAATTCAAAAAATATTCTCTGATTCTGTATTCACTGCTTGGTCCCTGTGACAGTGCCCCTTGCTCTTCAGCAGCTTTTCAGTTTCTGATGTCCCATTTATTAGTAGTTGGTCTTAATGACGGTGCTAGTGGTATTCTGTCCCGAGAGTCTTCTGTGGCAGGGAGTTCAATGATTTTTACCATGTTCTCTTCTGTCAATTTCAGTATATCTGGTTTCAGGTTGAGGTTTTTGATTCCTTTGGATTTGAACTTTGTTCAGGCTGGTATGGAACTATTTGGGTTCTTCTACGTGCAGCTATCTAATCTGTCTAGCACCATTTGTTGAAGATATTGTCTTTTTTTTTCAAAAATCACTTATGCGGCTTTAAGTCTAGGTTTTCAATTTGATTCCACTGGGTGATGTTCCTGGGTTTTGTGCCAACATCATACTGTTTTTATTCATTAAGCTCTGTGAAACAGTTTGAGGTTGTGGATGGTGATACCTCCAGCAGATCTGTTATTATTCAGAATTGTTTTTTTGTTTTTTTTTTGTTTTTTTTTTTTTGTTTTGTTTTTTTTTAACTATCCTGGGTTTTTGTGTTTCCATATGTGAAGAGGAAAGTTGTCCTTTCAAGATTTGTGAAGACATGTTTTAGATTTTTGATGGGAATTGCATTGAATATGATGATTGCTTTTGGTAGGATGGCCACTTTTATTATATTAATCCTCTCAATCCATGAACATGGGAGATTCTACAGTCTTCTGCTATAGTCGTCAACTTTTGTCTTCAGTGTCTTAAAGTTTTTAATCATACTCTTTCACTTGTTCAGTTAGAGCTATCCTAAGATATTTTATATTATTTAAAGCTTTTGTGAATAATTGTATGATTTCTTTTCCTCAGTCCATTTGTCATCTGTATTAGGAAAACTACTAAGTTTTGATAGTTAATTTGGTATCCAGCTATTCTGTTGAAAATTTTTATCAGTATGAAAGTTTCCAGTAGAATTTTTAGAGCCACTTATATATACTATTATATTATTTAGAAATAAAAGTACTTTGAATTTTTCCCTTCCAATTAGTATCTCCTTGATCTCCTTCAGTTATGTTATTGCTTTAGTTAAGTCTTCAAGGGCTACACAGAATAGCACCTCAAAGAAATGACAGCCAAGTCTTGTTCCTGATTTTAGTGGAACTGCTTTGAGTTTCTCTCCATTTAAATTGATGTTTACTTTGTGCTTGATGTAAACTCCTTTATTGATTTATCCTTTGTAGCCTTAATAACTCTAGGGCTTTTATCATGAAAGAGTGTTGGATTATTTCAAAGGCTTTTCTACATCTAATGAAATAATCATGTGTGTGTGTGTGTGTGTGTGTGTGTGTGTGTGTGTGTGTGTGTTTCCTTTCAGTTTCTTTATATAATGGATTACATTTATTCATTCATCCAAGTTGAACCATCCTTGCATGTCTAGTGTGAAACCAACTTGACCATGGTGGATTATCTTTTTGGATGTGCTCTTAGATTCGATTTAGAAATATTTTACTGAGAATTTTGTTCATAATGGAAATTGGTCTGTAATTCTCTTTCTTCATTGGGCCTTTATGTAGTTTGGGTATTGTAGTAACTGTGGCATCATGTAACAAATTGGGTAATTTTTCTTCCATTTCTATTTTGTGGAATAACTTGGAGAGTTTAAAATCATGTAGAAGTCTCCATGAAAACCCTCTGGTCCTAGAACTCTTTGACTTGCAAATTTTTAAAATGCTCTTTCCATTTCACTTGCTGTTGTGTGTGTATGTGTTTTAATTACTCATCTTATTTGCTTTAGCTTTGGTAACTGATATGTATCAATAAAATATACATTTCTGCTTCTGTTTTATTTTCTTTATTCTTCTCTCATACAGTATATCGTAACCACTTTCCCTTCCCTCTACTTCTCCCTGTTTCTTGCAAACCTCTCATCTTCCAAAGATCCACTCCTTCTCCATTTCCATTTAGAAAAAGAGAAAGTTTCTCAGTGATATCAACTAAACATGACACAAACAAGATGCAATAAAACTAGATATAAACCCTCATATCAAGGCTGAACAAGGCAACCCAGCAGAAGAAAGGGGGCTTTATGAATAGGCAAGAGTCAGGCACATGTCCACTCCCGCTCATAGGAGTTCAACAAAAACCCCAAGCCAAACAGCTACAGCATGGATGCAGATGGACTAGCATATTTCTTTTAGATTTTTCTGTTTGTTAGAGTACACATTTGTAAAGACTGTATTATGATTCTCTGGATTTTCTTGGTGTATGACTCCCCCATCTTAATTTTGTCCATTTGGATAGTCTCTTTCTGCCTTTAGTTAATTTGAAAATACTGTCAATAAGATATTGTCAAATGTATTGATTTTCCTAAAAGAATCAACTCTCTGTTTTGTTGTTTTGTTTTGTCACTGTTTGTTTCTATTTTAATGTTTTAGCCCTGGGTTTGGTTATTTCTTGCCATATACTCTTTTTGTTGGATACTCCTTCTCTTTGTTCTAAATCTTTCAAATGTGCCTTTGAGTTCTTTGTATTATATCTCACCAATAATTTTGGTAGACTCTTCATGCTCTGGATTTGCCTTTTAGAACTGCCGTCAAAGTGTCCTATAAATTTGGTTATGTTGTGTACTTATTTTCATTAGATTTTGGAAGTCTTTAATTTTTTCTTAATTTCTGTTTTGACCCATTATTTTTTATTCAGTGGTACATTGATCAGTTTCTATGCAGACAAATAACTTCTTCAGTTAAAGAAATACATTAGTCACAGAACAGAGTGAAATCATCTTTTACATTTTAAAATTTGAAATATACTCTCAGGATTGTAGGAAATACAAAAAAAAAAAAAAAAAAAATCCAAGCTAGGATCTCTATGAGATGTCTACTCAGAAAACAATCAATCATCAAATTGGTGCCTTCTGCTAAGATGACAAAATTCCTTGTAATAAGCCAAACCTGAAAAGTATTTTTGGAAAGATTTTAATGGAGACATTAGGAACTTGACAGGTTCTACAAAGTGCTTTCAGGCTTAAGATACTAGCAACATGGAGAAACCATTAAGGAAATTTTACCATTAGGTCCTGCTAAGTGCTTTCAGACCCAAATACTAGCAACATGAAGAAACCATTAAGGACATTTCGTCACTGAAAGACCATGAAAACAACTAAGACTATGATCTCTCCACCCTCACATGCACACAATACTGTCTACGTAATTGACATATGTGTGGAAATTATAATGAATTCCTAGGTCATTTTTGGACTTTCAAGCAAAGAAGAATGTTATGGAATTGTGGTAGTACTGACAGATATCTACTATAAGCTAGTTTCCATTGTAGTATAAAAAAAATGAATGGGACATAAAACCCTATGCAAGATTATTTGGCACAGAAACAAAATGGAAGGATAGATGGTATCAGAGAGGGGAAAAATAAAAAGAACCATTATGTTATACTTTGGGGACAACAAATTTAAGATAACTGGGAAGGTTCAGATGGCATAATGTAGAAAAGAAATTTGATGTATGAGTTCAATGTAAGCTGAATTGAAGGATTGGTGATGTGGGTTGACACACTGAATACATTTGGGGAAAATTCACAGTTCATTGATCCACTCAGATACCAATATTAAATACCAATATTAAAACAAGTATGATTTATTGAATAAGATAAATGCTTCTTTACATTAAATCATTCTTCTAATATCTTTAGGTACACTTTATAACTCTGGATGCAATACCTGAAGCCAAAGGCCATTATTACTTGTATTCTACATGAGAATTAATTGAAGGGAGATCATTACTAGAAATATAAGTTGTCACAATGTGCAACCATTCAGTTGTGGGATGGGTAGTTTGTATAAAGAATGATGATGTATACTCATGATTACTCAACATGTAGGCTGTCTCCAACAAATCAGTTAATCCTGTGTTATGGTCTTCTGTTTTCCTTTTTCTTTCTTTCTTAATTCTTCATTTGGTGCTAATATTGATGACTGATTGATATAAAATTTTCATTTACCAAGGATATACCAATATATGAACTTTCCTGGCACAAGATGTTATTGATATCATATTAAATCCTACTGAAGGTGGGACAATAGCAGTTACCACTTATCTGTTTATCAGCATATACTGAGACCACAAAGTATTTCTTCACAGAACTGTGGGTTACTGAAAATGGCATAAGTGAATGCTAGCATTATCAATACTAATTATGTATCTTAGAATTGCTATATATGATATAAAATATGAGATATATTAATTTATTAACATTTTTCAGTATCTGTGAGTTTATTAAAACTTACAGTAAATCATATGATCTTAAAATTATCCTAGAAGAAATTCACCTCCAGGAACACATTTTTTTCCTGGCTTTACTGTTGCATTCAAAACAAAGATCTTTTAGGTCTTTAGTAGAACCACACCCATTCCCATAAAATAATTAATGTTAAATTGTAGAACCAAAGATTTCCTTTCTGTTTCCCCAAAAATCTTGCTAAATACCCTGCCTTCTGAAATTGCTTTCTCTCAGCCTGGCATTGAGAAAGTTATTGAAACATAGACTGATCATTCCCAAAAGTACAAAATTAAAATCAAATGACTTAATGCTTCCATGTAGTATAATTCTTAGCATCTTTCTCTTAGCATCCTTTCCCTGACAGAGTAGGATTTTAATCTTCCTGAGCAACCATAAACTTTAAACTCACTGAGAACAAGCACTAGAAATGGAGAGTATGGCTTTGTTTAGGAAATACATATTTCATTTGTCCTGTCTGTGATATCACTCTCCAGGTAAAATTTTGCTCTGGGATTCTAAGTTCTTATGGGATTCCAAGTCTCTTCCTTGTGAGATAGATGTGACTATAAATTTTATTTTCTGTTCATAAAACAGCTCAGATAAGTAAACAATAAATTGTCAGACTAATGTGATGCTATAAGATCCATAGACCACTTTCCATTATTCAGAAACAATTCATTTTAGTTCCTATTTACTGGACAAAACAAGTGATTATCTGGATAATTTTAAGATTCTAATTTCCATCCTATATTTCAAGAAAAAGGAACTCAATTGCTTTATTTTAAGAGAGATAATTATCCTAATTATGCTCCTGTCAGGTGTAAAAAGAACCAGGAAAGACAATACTTAGTGATAAAATCTTCAGTATAATTTTATAAAATTGTGAGTGCCCTGGGTTTTATGTATGCTTTTAGAAACATGACAACTCATCAGAATGGGAAATTGTTTGATCTAGCTTTGGAAATCAGTGATAAATGAATCTATTAAAATATAATGTGCTCATTTACTCTAGAATTATCAGGAGATTAAATTATAAGCTAAGGTTTTTCTCATTAACCCTCCAAAGAGCTGCTTGTAAAATGATATTACTCACTATAACATTAATTACTAGAAACATCAATTATCAAGATGTGCATCTTGTCAGTTGCGGGATGGGTATGTTTTATAAACAATGATGATGTATACTTATGAGTGCTCAGCATGTAGGCTCTCTCCAGCAAGTCATAGTCAACGTTGTGTTATGTTATTTTCCTTCCTTCTTTCCTACCTTAAGTCTTTTTTGGTGCTATTATTGATGATTGATTGATATACCGATTGATTGATGTACATAAAATTTTTATGTACCAAAGAGTTCCAATATGTGGACAATTTCTTGCCACAGCAAGTAGTATTAAAACTAATATTATATTATACTTTGTATTTTAATTACCCATCAGTAGCAAACTAAAAAAAAAAAAAAATAGAGCCATGTAGACATAAGACATCACTAGAACATAAACTTGTCTAATTAGTTAGAGTCAAGACGTTGGGCTTTAGATATTGTTGTCAGAGCTATAAAGTGTACATAAAGATATTAAAACAATGAATTTAATGCAAACAAGCATCTGTTGCAAGTTTTACTGTATTTTATAAACCATGTTGGTTTTAACAGATACATCCTTAGAATTTGAAGAGTGTTCTCCCATGTGTCTCAGTTACTTTTAATGAGACACCATGTTTAAGCAACTCAGCGAATGCAGACTTTATTAGGGACTTACAGTTTCAGAGGGTTATAGTTCATGACCATCATGGTAGGAAGCATGGCAGTAGGCAGGCCAGCACAGCATTGGACCAGTAGCTGAGTGCTAGCATCTTGATCCACAAGTATGAAGCAGAGAAAGCTAACTGGGAATGGCATGGGCTTTTGAAACATCAAAGCCTGCCCTCAGTAAAACATTTCCTCTAATATGGCAATACCTACTAATCCTTCCCATAACTCCACCTACTGATGACCAAGTACTCAAATAAGTGAGCTTATGGGAGACATTATCACTGAAACTACCACACCGTAGGTCAAGGTTTATAATTGTGGGTGTGCATACAATGTTTTGTGCTAGCTGATGCTGTATTAATTTAATGACTGTCTATAAACCTCTCGGACATGTGGAGACACAGAGATAGGAAAGCATATCCCAAATGACTTACACCTATTGAAACTGAGTTTCAGTTAGAGTCTCAGCTTCCAATTTAGTGCACATACTAATAGTCAGACATTGCTCTCTCTTACAAGGGAGCATGTTAAATTTCTTTATAGTGAAAATATAAGCTTAGAGTCATCTAGAATGTATTCACCTAGGATCTCTCAGCAAAGACGTGATGAAGATTTCAGTTAACATGCTTCATTTTGAGGGCCTGAGGTTTTGTGTCTGAGTGTTGTAAATACACTTTTCTTTCTCATGTTCTTTGCAAAGTGTAGAGAACCTCTGTTCTGTGAGGACAAGGTTGTCAACTTAATTGTTTTAAAATGCCTAGAGAGGTAGTAATATACACCCCTGTGTGTCTGTGAGGCCATTTCTAGAAACATTTCCATTCAAATCCCCCTTCCTACAATGGATATCATGTGGAGTGGTAAAAGGAGAAAGAGAGAGTCACAAACTAGCGATAAATGTGTGTGTGTGTGTGTGTGTGTGTGTGTGTGTGTGTGTGTCCACGCGCACGTGTGCACAAAGGTGCCTATAGCCCACTGGCAGTGTAGACATGTGAGTCTGAATCCCATCACTATAGTAGAAAAATAAAAGCAATTGTCTTGCAAATAACTTACAATGGCTGAGAGTAAAATGGTTTCACGGTAAAGTGGATAAGGTGTTAAATCCCAAAATTTGTTTAGGCAAGATACAGAACTAAGTTTCTGTGAGCCAAATGGTTCCCCTGGAACTTATGACAGAGAAATGCCTGCGGCTGTCTGTGCACCTGTCCATAGAAATAGTACCAGTGAAATCCCAGTAAAGGAAAGATGGGCTCATCTTCTGATTCATGGAGGCCAAACAGAGAGTTAACCCCCAGAACATAATACCTTCACTATAGAGATCATTCTGATGTGTCTAAGCTATCTGGGGCCTCTGGAGAATTACAAAGATGAACATGAGAGAGTGTTCAAAAATCTCTCTAGCAAAAAATCATGGTTGTGCTTAAAATGGTAACAATCAAGTAAGAACTCTATATTAACTTTACATCAGTTGGATGGTTTTTTTTTTTTTTTAATTTCAATTGGATATTTTATTTATTTACATTTCAAATGTTATCCCCTTTCCCAGTGTCTCCTCTGCAAACCCCCTTTCCCATTCTCCTTTACCCTGCTTATATGAGGGTGCTCCCCTACCCACTCCTGCCTCACCGCCTCACTGGCCCTAGCATTTCTCTACACTGAAGCATCTAGCCTTCACAGGACTAAGGGCCTCCCTCTCATTGATGCCAGATAAGGCCTCATGTTGTTTCCTTACTGTTGCATTCCTTCTAGGCTCCGCCTAGCAACAGTCAGGTAGGCCTGGCTTACTATAAAAGGGGCTGTTTGCTCCCTCCTTGCTCTTATTCTCTCTGATTCCCTTCTTTCCCAGACCCTTTTCTCACTCTCTCCCCTGTCTCTGTCCATGTGTTCTTGGACAGCCTCGCCTCTCCTCTTCTCTTCCCTCTTCTCCCCTGCTCTCCCCTCCCCTCCACTCCCCTTCCCTCTCTTTCTCAGTTCTTTTGTGTCTCTATTCCCTTCTCGGCGCCCCTCCCCATGCCCTAAACAAAGTCTATTCGATGTTATACCCATTGTGGGAAGCCTGTGGGTTTTATGGTTTGGCATGCCTTCAGGTCAACCTCTCTGCTGCCTGATCTGGTGCGTTATGATCGCTACCTTCTTGACACCTCAACTTTTCCATTCAAAGGACAAGCCATATCCCCCAAGACTGGGAGCTAATACATCTGGCCTACATTTAAAACAGTAAGAAAAGCAATTACTAAAAACATAGGATAATTAATAACAAATTCTTAGAGACAAAAGAAAATAAAAAAATAATAGATATGACTGAGGCCAATGAGAAGTCAATTTACAGTTTGGGCTGCCTTGTGAGACAATTTTTATTTTCTTAAAGAAATTTAGGTTTTAAAAAATGAAATAAAATGAAATAAATGTCGTTTTTATTGAGACATTTTTAAATAAACCTTGCCATCTCCTTAATGTTTCCATGCTGCAAGTCTAATTCCACAGAAAACAGGACTGCGTTAGTTCCATTACTTATTCCTGTGATAGAAATAATGGCCAAAGCAACTGAAGGAAAGGAGGCCTTATTTTGTCTCACACTTGGAGGTGACAGTCTGTCATGCTACCTATGTTCCCCTTGACAATGGAGCAGGCAGCTGGTCACATTGCATCCTGTCAGTCAAGAGTCATGAATCCTTTTGCTCTGTTCTTACTCTCATTTTTATTCAGTTGAGGACACAGCCCTAAATGTTGTTCTCCATATTTAAGATGGTTGTAAAATTATCCTCATCAAGAAAACCACACAGACATGTCTGCAGGCTAACCTAATCTACATAACCTCTCTCTAGCATATCCAGAGGTTCTTTTGCTAGAAGCCCAGGTCTTTACAACTGACAATCAACATAAACCATCACAAATGTCTAACTTAAATCATTTTCCATAAGCATTGTTTAGGAGAAGGATTTATTATCCTACTCATACATGATGTCCTAAGGTATAAAGTACCTTGAAATTTTGAGTAACTCTTAATAGAGACAATTATTTAAAATATGATAATAGGATATGAGAACTAACACAGAGACCCACAAATGGTAAATGTGTACAGAGTAAGGGACTTTGGTACACTCAGTCCCAGAAGGGCTGCCTTCATCAAACTCCTCCCCTCAGGCCTCAGCTTTGTAGAAGACGAGGAAAGATGGTAAGACCCAAGGAGGATGGATGACACCAAGGAAATACTGTTTGCAGACAAAGCAGGACTGATTCACATATGAACTCACAGAGGTTGTAGCAGCATGCACAGAGCCTGCACAGGTCCAAGAAAGATGGGATGCTGGCATTGAACATGAACTTCCACCCCTAAACAAGAAAGCATCTTCAATTCACATCTACTTACAAAGGAAAAATTAGTTTTCGTGAATGGGGTCTTACTGGTATATCAGTAATACTTAAGGGCAGGACCCATGACCACCAGTAGATAGGTAACAAATAATAAACTCAATGATATTTTTGAAGACTGTTTATCTCATATTGCTTTGTTTCACATTTTTGCTTGTATATTATAGTTTTCAATTTTGTGGTGTGTGTATGTGTGTTTGTGTGTATGTGTGTATGTGTGTGTGTATGTGTATGTGAGTGTATGTGTGTGTGTATGTGTGTGTGTATGTGTGTGTATGTGTGTGTATGTGTGTGTGTGTATGTGTGTGTATGTGTGTGTGTATGTGTGTGTATGTGTGTATGTGTAAGGGAATGTTCCTTGTAATGTTTAACTGGTTTTGCTTTTTCTCAAAAAAAAATTATTCTGGTTTGGTTTGTTAGTTTTTGTCTGCCTGCTTATTTGGTTTATTTTTGAGAGAGAGAGAGACAGAGACAGAGACAGAGAGAGACAGAGAGGAATTGGAGGGATTGTCCTGGAGTTTGTAAGGAAAGT
Source organism: Mastomys natalensis (assembly GCA_021653895.1). NCBI lineage: Eukaryota > Metazoa > Chordata > Mammalia > Rodentia > Muridae > Mastomys > Mastomys natalensis. The sequence goes on from JAJTUV010002043.1 coordinate 681,015, forward strand.
TTTTACAGGATCTGAGAGGATGCAATACATGTGTGTATATACACAAACATACCTGTAGACACACACAATAAAGACATATATGTATACATATATATTTATATAGATAATTATCTAAATAGATTTTTGATAATTAGGACTGGAAAGATAGTTCAGTAAAGAACATTATTTTTTCTCCTAGAAGAGCCAAGTTTGATTCCCAGCAGTCACAGAAGTGGCTCATAGCCATCTGTAACTTCAATTCTAGAGAATCTGAAACCCTTGTCTGGCCTAGGTATTCACCGTACACATGTTCTACACATGTGTAAATGCAGGTAAGCATCCAAACAAATAAAATAAATAAAGGAGCCTAGCGTGGCTGCCTTCTGAGAGGTCCAATAATAAACAGCTGAAAGAGTCAGATGCAGAAAGTTCCACCCAACCCATGGACAGAAGCCAGAGACCACTGTGATTGAAAGGTTGGAAGAAGCTGAGGAGGAGAGCGACCTCATAAGAACAAGCAGTCTCAATTAACCTGGACCCCCAAGATCAATCAGACACTGAACCACCAACCAGACAGCATACACTAACTGTATATGAGGCCTCCAGCACATATACAGCAGAGGACTACCTGATATGGTCTCAGTGAGAGAAGATGCACCTAACCCTTGAGAGACTTGAGGCCCAGAGAGTGGGGAGGTCGGGTAGAGTGTGTGGGAAGACATCTTCTTGGAGATAGGGGAGGAAGAATCGAATGAGGAACAGTCAGAGGACAGACCAGGAGGGGGATAACAATGGGACTATAAAAAAAGATAAAGGAACAATACCAATAATAATAAAATAAATAAATAAAATGAAACTTACCATACGCCCCCAAAAAAGAATTTTAAAATCTAGTAATATAATTTAGTAGGGGATGTGCATAATCAATTCCAAAATGGAAATATATTACATATTTTTGGCATCACAAAATGTCTACTCTGGCAAATGAGAGCTTGCATAGGGAATTCACAGACTTTTGTGAGTTAATAAAAAAGGTAAAGAAAGTATACAAATATATAACACAATATCTATAACAACAATTAAAGAAACAGAGGCCAGGAGTTTTAATGAAATAGGGGGTGGGCACACAGAGCAAACGTGTGAAGGAAGGAAACAGAAGCTGGAAAACAATGAGACCTGGGAGGTGAGAGACTCTCAGGACACAGAGGGAAGGACCTTAGATGAAATGTCCTACAGTGGGGAGGGGGAACTCATAGAGTCCACCTCCTGTAGAAACAGCATCAAGTGGAGGGTTGTGGTTTCCATCCCACACTCAAAAAATTCTGAGTCAGAATGGTTCCTGTCTAAAAGAACTGCAGGGACAAAAGTAGTGAAGAGACTGAGGGAAAGGAGGTCCAGTGACTGGCCCAACTTAGGATCCATCTCAAGGAAAGGCTCAAGACCTGACACTGCTACTCATGCTATGATGTGCTTACAGGAGTCTTGCATGACTGTCCTCTGAGAAGCCCAACAAGCAGCTAAAAGAGTCAGTCAGATGCAGATATTTACTGTAGCCACCCAGCGGCCATGGAAGAACTGGATGAAAAGGAAGCTAGAAAATGAAAATTAGACAGAGGGGCAAAAGAAGCATGAAGCCAAGACAAAGTTCTCTGATCAATGCTCAAAGTTTAATTTTGAGCACTTGTATAGATAGGGGAAGCCCATGGAACCTGTCCTTTATTTTAGCTGGATTGTGTGGCAAGGCATGCTCAGCGGGCAGTCTATTCTAAGTTCCTGTAGGAAGTTGTAGGTGCAGCCAGGGAGGATGACTCCACCTAGGTCCTATTACAATGGGTGTATTGTGGTAAACAAGGTCTCTCCAGCCTGTTCAAGGCTGAGGGAGGCCACAATTTACACCCAACTCATAGACAAAAGCTGGTGACCCCTATGGTTGAATCAGGGAAAAGTTGGAAGAAGCTGAGGACGGTGATCCCACAAGATGATTAGTCTCAACTAACCTGGACCCTTGAGATCTCTGACTCTGAGCCACCAACTAAGCAACATACAGGAACTGGTCTGAGTCCACCAGTACATAGATAGCAGAGGATTGCCTGGTCTGGCCTTAGTGGGAGAAGATGCGCCTAACCCTGGAAACACTTGAGGTCCCAGGGAGTGGGGATACCTGGTTGGGTGGGCGTGGGGCCATCCTCTTGGAGACAGGAGGAGGAGGAATGGAATGAGGAACTGTCAGAGGCTGGACCAGGAGGAGGTAATGACTGGACTGTTAAAAAAAAAGTAGTAAAAAGTAAATAAATAAAAATATGTGTGAAATCAGAAAACAGCAATCCAATTTGCATATAAAAATATGAGTATCCTATACAGGCTGTTATGCTATTAAGTCAAAACAAAAAGATACAAAAGTAATGAGAGAATTCTTTTCCAATATTTTACAACTCTAGGCTAATGATCAATAAAATGATAGGACATGCTGAAAAAATAAGCAGGCATGCTAACATGGTATTTAATGGTAATTTGCTTCATTTATTTCATCAAGAGATATTTGAAGAATTCCTTAAACACAACAGGGATCCAGTGGGAAATAAAACAGATGAAAATATAAGTCTTAATTGAATTTATATCATATTTGAAGGATGGAGTCAATTGGTAGATGAAGAAGCAAAAACATATTTAAAATAATGTTAAGAGAAATGGAAAACACTCCAGTGGGGTATAAATTCAACAATATTTTCGAAAACTACTGTCTGAAATAAAGTCACTGAGGGGCACTTCACTGAAACATAAAGATTTGCTTAGTCTTTTAAAAGCTGCAAGTCAAGTGTGTGTGTGTGTGTGTGTGTGTGTGTGTGTGTGTGTGTGTGTGTGTGTAAGGATAAAATATACATGGGTAAGTATGAAAATGCTTGTGTATAGAGTGCCTTAGCACGCTATGGGGCATTTAAGATTTAAGTTCTCTCTTTTGTTTTTCACTATAAAATGACATGCACAAATGGAACATTTTATTGCTTAATAAACTAATGCTTTTATTCTCTTCCCCCTCTCTCTTTTCTTTCTCTCTCTCTTTCTCTCTGCGTGTGTGTATCACATGCCCGTGCATCCACATTACAACGACAATTTAAATCAAGGTTCTTATGTATGCTAAGCAAGCACCTTCATGCTAAACTACACCTCCACCCCTGATTATGCATTTTAGACACTTATTACAGAACTTCAAGTACATGACAATTAGAAGAGTGCACAATTAACCCCATCTACTTATTACCTAGCTACAACAATCAACCCAGTGTATACTTGCTTCATTTACATGGCAATCTAATCTCTATTTGGCTGTTTTCAAACAAATCCCCAAAGTGACAAAATCTTATCAACAGATATTTTAGCATAAATCCCTAAAAATAAGGGCTCATCTTCACATAGGAACAGACCTACTAACTTCAATTTAAAACAAAATACACCACAACAAAACCTTCCATAATATGAACTATCTAACAATATTAAAATACTGAGATGTCTGTTTTCACATCTGTTGGATAATGAGCCAAACATGTTTCCTTTTGAGGGATAATAAACTGGCAGGGATTTATTAACCTCCTGGTAACCACTCACCTTCGAGTTAAATGCTGGGTCAGCCATATAGCCAGACTCACAGCATTTCTATTGCTACTGAAGAAATATAATAATTAAAGGACCTAGTCCTTAGTGTTTAGCAGATTCATAGTGTCTGTCTTATATAGGTCTCAGGAAACATGTTAGGACATAGGGAGAGTTAAAAAAAAAAAACAACTAAAATAAAGTTGATAACGGAATAAAACTTATAACCAACATGCAGAAGAGAAGAGGCAGCACAGTGCTAGACCAGAAGTGGGATATGGGTATCACACCCTCTCCTCCTGGCTCAGGAACCATGTCGGAAGAGGAGGCAAAAGAGGAAGAGCAAAAGGAGGCATATGATTTCATACAAAAGTCTTTTACTGAGTACAACAGGAAAGTTGCACATATGAACTCACAGCAGGTGAGAAAATATACAGGAGATCAAGTCATATGGAACCTCCAGCATTGATTGGAGAGGCAAACGCAGTGCCCCTCCCTTATCGGAGAAACTACTAGAATTGGCTGACATTGAGAGTTGTAGAGTAAATTTCTTTAAGGCTGTGTCTAAGGTAGATAAAACATGCTCTAGCAGACGGCCTCACATTCAGAAGAATATGGAAGCTCAAAATGGAATAAGCGGACTATTAAAAATGAAAGAGGCCATGAAGCTGGGGCGGTAAGAAGATTAGGGTGGGCCTGGAGGAGGTAGAACGGAGAATTAGGGAAGCGTGTGATCAAAATGAGTAGGGAACCAAGCTAAAAGAATTAATGAAATATTTTTAAATTAAATTGCTGAAGCATTTTATTGACATGCAAACAAATAAAGTTTGAGTAGGAAAGCATTCTGCCTCCATCTTTCCACTTCTGCCCACTCTGATGGTTTGCCCAGCTGTTTATTTCTACGACCTTTGTAAAGTACTTATGAATAAAGAGGATGTTTTATTTATTTCTCAAATAATAGTCATACACTTTAGTCATGAATATATATAAACTTGTGAGTATAACAAAACATTCTCTTTGTTCGTAAGTGCTTTCCAGCACCAGTAAATAAATAAGAAAGAAAAGAAAGAAAGAAAGAAAGAAAGAAAGAAAGAAAGAAAGAAAGAAAGAAAGAAAGAAAGAAAGAAAGGTAAGAAGCAAAACAATTAGTCAACTAATGGTTAAAGTTTTGTTGCTTTCTTCCTTTGCTTTGAAAAGCCACCTCAGTGTTGTTTATATCAGAATCTCCAGGTGAGCACTCAACACTTGCCTCATACAATAGGTGTATTTGTAAGAAGCTTGGTGCAGTGTGAACACAAACCTGTCACAAATAAAACCTTTATCAACAACATTTCAGTTTCTTTGTATTAAAAGATTAACTGTTCATATAGACATGACTCATGTCAGTGTGCTTTATTTTACAAAGGCGTTTTGTTTTTGTTTTTTGTTTTGTTTTATTCTGTTGGTTGGTTTGGTTTTGGTTTGGTTTAGTTGTTGTTTCTTATTTGTTTAAGAGAGATCAAGGACAGAGGAAGAAGACTGTCACTCAGTTATGCTTTCATTCCTGGTGTTTGTTTTTTAGATATCACCTTCCCCTAGATCCTGAGCTACTAGCCCATGGGTTATCCTCCTTAGCCACAGGAGGAGGCCTTCGGATTATTACTACTGCTGATTATAGACCTATGTTTTAAGATTGTGTCTTGATGCTTGTTTATATTTTCCTCTACTATGAATGGAGCCCTTTATGGTTTGTAAGTCTTTGTGACGATTAATGTTGATAAATATAAAACTGACTTCCTAGATTTTCATACATTTTTGGCAATAACTGTTAAAATACAGTTACCTGAATGTATTTTATGCTTTTGTGGCATACATTACTTTTTCTGTTTGTTTTTAAAATAATTCTAGGCCACAATGTCATGTAAGTCCTTTCAAATGTCTTAAATATCAAACAGAAATAGGAACTTATTAGCAGACTCGAAATTCAGAGTAGTGTTGATCACACATCAGTTTTAAGAATGATAATGTTGCCATTCTCCAGACTTGGCATTTTCACCCTAGGAGATATGAGTCGGTGAACCATCACCGTGAAATGCTTCAGTGAGGGTTTGAGCATCTAACTGGATTTACAGACATGCCCTGTTTCTATGAGAAGCTTATCTTCCTGTTAAATGCCTGTTTACTGCTTCCTTGTAATAATATGTAATGGATTTGATGAGCAGCGACATCTCTATCAGAAGAGGCTACAACAACAGTATTTTTTTAATTGTGTTGATTTATCTTAAACAGTTAAGGAGCTCAACTATAAACGAGACTATATAGTGATTTCTATATTCACAATGAGTCTTTCCCAAGGTACAATCATGTTCATGTCTTGCTATACGTGCACCATCAAGAAGATAGGATTTGTACTTTTCTGTCAAAACCTAATGACTTAGCTTTATTCCCAAGCACTTATCTTGGAAATCTGGTTTTTATCAACACTTAAAGATACCTTATCTGTATTCAGTGACCTTTATTTTGTATTTTACTTTTTTCATTGCTACATTATTTTTTTTTTGAGATTCTCACACATGGGCACTAGTCATACTTTCCACTCCTCCCCTTGGTCCGTTTAGGTCCTCCTCTATTCCCTTTCAACTCCATGTCAACTTATTTCATTATTTTTGTTACATATATATTTATGTGTATTTATTTCTCCTATATAATATATACTTACACGTATCGTTATACTTATATATAAATAACTAAATATAGCTTACTGAGACTATTCAACATTGCTTGTGTATTTATGTCTAGGACTGACAAATTGGGATCCCATAACCTGTCTGAAGATTATATTTTTTATAAAGACAGTGTATTTAACTTCCATCATATTATGTATGTGTTCCTGACAGGAATCAAAACTAAGTTCCCTAACCCATGATATGATTAAGTTATATCTGGTGATTTCTTTGTATTGAAACTCTGGAAATTTTTCTTTTCTCTTCTTAAAGTAAATATTTCAAATCTCTGTCCCTATTTGTATTTTCATCACAGAAGTATAGAAATTGTATGCAAATACTTAAAAATTATATGGGATTGTTTTATTTCCTTGTTTTGTTTATTTTACCACAGAAAATTTACTTCCAGTTCACTGAAGATTCCTGAGCAGGTATCTAAAAGCACTAGCACTTCTGGTTGTGTTTATCAAAGATGGAAATTATTGGAAAGTTTACTTACGAGGACAAATACATGTATGTTCATGATAAACTCTCGGTGTGATGTACTCTCAGAAATAAAATGAAACTCTATTTATTATCACTGTTTTTTATCACTCAAAAACAAAGCAAGAGAGAGAGGGGGAGGGAGAGGTAGAGGGAGAGGGAGAAGGAAGGAGGCAGGATGAGATGGAGAGGGGAGGAGGAGGAGAGAAGGAGAGAGACAGAAAGAGAAGAGAGAGGAGAGAGAGAAAGAGAAAGAGAGAGAAGGAGGAGAGGGAGAGGAAGAGTGAGAATGAGGGAGGCAGGGAGATGGGAGGAGGGGAGGAGGAAGGGGAAAAGGAGAGAGACAGAAGAGAGAGAGAGAGAGAGAGAGAGAGAGAGAGAGAGAGAGAGAGAGAAGTATTACCAATTACATTCCTTTCAATGCTTTTGTCTCCCTACTCTATGAATGTTACAATCTGAAACATTGGTTCCCTAGCTGGTGGCACTATTTTAAAAGTTTGAGAAAACATAAAGGAGGAGGATTTAGAAGAATGAAGTGGGTTATTTTGATAAATCAGTCCTACTTCCCATCTCTATGTTAATCTTCCCATATAATCTTCCCAGCTCTGTCCACCACAGCTGCCTGCTTCTCCTGTCTCCACTCCTCCTCTACTATAATAGATTCTATTTCTTTAAACCATGAGCCCAAATAAATCTTTCCCTTGAACTGTATTAAAGCAAATGTAAATTAATGCAAGAGTGGATCATTTACAGATTATTTTTATTCAGTCTATACCTAATCAGTCTTATCCATCATGCCTCTGTCATTGGCACTTGAGTCCAAGGAACTAAATTCTCATGCTGCACTTGTTTCTTTGCCTCTTCTTGTCTTGTGTATTGTTCTTAGAAGTCTTCACTCCTCCTCAAGTAATCCACAGAGTCTCTAAAGGTAAAGTCATTACAGTTCACTTATATTTCTGTATCATTCATTGTAAGCTGACTGACTAAGGTTATATAATAATTTTCCAAAGCCAAAGTTGCCAACATTCCTTCTAGAAACAGTTTGCTATCATATTCAGTATATCGTAATAAGTAACATTTTAAATGGGTTTCATATACCATATTTTCATTCATAACTTCAAATATTATAATGCATTATCTCTTGTTATTAAAAGTCTGTAAAGCAAAAGGCATTATCTTCTAGTTTTTAGCTACCTCAAATGCAGACATAGACACAGCCTTATTTTTCTCATTGTGAAGTTGGTTTTGTGTCACACACTCACATCATGACATCTAGGGAAATGCACTGAATCGGCATCCTTTATAAAACTGTAGATGCTGATGCTGATGCAGCAGTCTGGGATGTCTTATTTCCTTGGGTGCAAATGCTAATTTGTTGCAAATGACAGAAATAATTAAAAGGAACTTTACATGATAAATGAATAAATAAAATGCTAAGCTGAGAGAAACTCTGAGTTGTTTAAATGTCAACATCTGCTGTGGGTCTCAGAGACCTCCTGATGATTTCACTCTCATAGAACTGCCTTTGGTGTAATAATCTTCATATTTGTGGAACAATTCAAAATCTTTGTCCATATATTAAGGTATTGATTTTGAAATTCTAGGAATACTATCCTGTCAACATAGACATTCCTATCATAACTGAAAATTTTCTCAATGGAAGGTTCTATTTTAATTTTTAAGCCTCAGCTCCAAAATGTCATCTTTTAATTAATTAATATTTTTTATGAAAAATTGACACATGAAAAAAGATATCTGCCTTTTATGACTCAAATCTGCTTGCCAAAGTAGTGCTAGTAGCAGTTAGTTCCTAGCTCTATAATTTATTTTTAAAGGAGTTTTTTCATAGTCAGACTATGTATTTAGCAATCCTGCAGCAGGTAGAATCTACAGGGAAACTCCACTGACAGAAAGGTTATAAACCACAAGCTTTACTTTATTCAAAATCCAGGCCAAGAAGTAAAACCCTGTACAACACTGTAGATATAAAAAAAATTGTGATTTCAGTGATCCATACATAATGGCCATTTTAGAAGTAAATAGTGCTCAAGGGCTTAGAGACCTTAATTTATATAGAAAAATTACTAGACTAATAGAATTATTCTTTAAAGCTCACAATCTGAAGGCCAGGATATATTGAGACCACATAATTGGATACAAACACAGCCCTGGTCAAGTAGGAAAAATAATTTATTTGCTGTGAAAATGTGTGGGAGAGAGTTATGAAGTGACATTCTTCTTATGTATTCTACACCAGATTTAACTAGACTGCTCCAGCAATCTACTACCAGAATTATGGGAATGAGGTCTTGTACTGTCCTTTACATAGGAGAGTGAGCAACACTTGGGACACTAACAGTGCAAATCACTTCTTTCCAGCCAACTCATTCATTCCCTCTTCCCATCACTCTGGATTCTGTCAGTCTTTACATTATTGGAATACAACATTTATTACTCAAAACTTCCAAAGTAACAGGAGGTAGGAACCGATAGAAAGAAATAGATTTATTTTGTTTTGGCCAGAACCCCAGATATCATTTCAGGTTCCCTCCCTCCACCTTGACCATGTAGTATAAGAATTTACAGGAAAAATAACAGAAACAGGAAATACACATGTGCAGATTTAGTTGTAAGGCCATGTTACCCAAAATAGTAACTATGTCTTATCTCCTGGAAGACAAACTCCTCTGGTGTCAGGGCTTCTGTGAATAGCTTCAAACTTAGCATTGAGAGTCCCGGAAAATATTATCATTATCATTATCATTATTATTGGTGTTATCATTATTCATTGTGCATATTCGTTTCACAATGCAATGGGTTTAATAATGAAGTGTAATTGATGCATATAGTATATGTTTACTGTATTTACATCTCATTATCCTCTCAGGATCAGTTTTCTTCCTGGTACTTCCCATTCTTCTTTTCAAATCGTCCCTTTTTGTTTTCATTTTCATCATGTGCTTGTGAGTGTGTGTGCGTGCATGCATGTGTAAAATCTAGGCTTCACCTACGAAAGCAAACTGATACGTGTTCTTCTGCATCTAGATTATTTAGCTTAATGTAGTGTTTTAGGCTCCCATGACATGCAATGATTCTGTGCTTTGTATTCTCTTGGTCGTGCAGGAAATCTCACTGCCTAAGACATTCTTGACAAAACGGGACTAACAGTGCTAGTGTGAGGTCAGGGTTATATTATTAGTTCTAGTATGCAAGTCCTCAGTTACTTTGAGAGCCGCATCAGAATCCTGAGGATGGCAGAGTGAGTTCTTGAGCAAACTCATACTAAAGGGAGGCATAGAAAGCAGCCCAAGTGTTCCACGGCACTTTGAGTTGACTTAGCTGAAATTAGCCAAAATAGGAATTTCAGTGAAACAAATAGTAAATCCCAAAATCTTTTCATAATTATGCAAAGAGATAACAGAAAAATAGTTGAGTTTCAATTCCTGATATTTTGAATTGAAAACTGATACAGGTATTGGCTATGTACCTTCCTCTGTGAAACTATTATGGGAACATCCAGGAACATGAGCAGGAGGCACCCTGTTATTAGCTACTTGCTATTAGATCAGATCAACACCATTTGCTGCCAAAATTCTAGTAGATTATGTGCTGGAATGAGGCTACTGATAATGTGAGGTTAGATTTGCCATAGAAAAATGACTTCTGGGGGCTGTACACGAAGAATTATAATGTTTAGTAAATATATCCAACGCAGAGCTTTCCAAGTCCCAAATCAAGATTTCCTGTGACCTGTTACAGTCTCCTCTCCATATTTCTGACTATATGATAGCTTTCTTTACTTTAAATCTTGAAGTTACTAGTATTAGACAAGTAATGCTTTTAGAAATCTCCCTTCCCCAATCCAAAAAATCTATTTTCAAAGTTATTACAAAAAGAAAAGTCTAATTAATAAGCAAATATTAACATCTATCATGGGCGATCTGCTATGACAGGGATTACAAAGACAGAAATCTCCTCCTGTTATGTAGCCAGGGAAACAGGACACATCATGCATACTTTTCCAAGATGAACAATAACAAACTAGTCCTCAGGTAAGACATCTTGGCAAAAAACATCTGTGTTAGCCAATTGGCTTCAGCAAAAGGAGCAGTAAGAGAAGAAAGATCTCAACTCTGATGACAGGAGGTGGCTTTACAGCCTGAGGCATGGTGCCCACTGAACCCAGGCTTCTACCCTCCCATAGGAACTGGCAGACATGGTAACTGTCTTTGCTGATTTTGAATTGTAAAACAGAAAAAATGCTTGGTTCACAAAACTGGCAAAGACCCCTACTACTTTTCTAAAAGGCCTATATGCATGAATACATCTTTAAAGGATGAGAAATTACTTACAATTATAAATTTTGTATGGTAAATGCTCTGAGAAAAAGAGGGAAGGAAGCATCTTCATCTCTTACTTTCAGTAGAAAGATTTAAATGTCTTATCTTAATGTGCATTCATTCATTTTTAAAATTTTAAGGTTTATGTATTTTATGTATGTAAAGAGTTTTGCCTACATGTAAAACTCTGAAAGAGCAACAAGTTGTCTTAACCCCTAAGCCATTCCCCAACCCAGTGCCCTGAATATTCATTCTTATAGTCTAGTAGTCTAGAAGTCTAGAGACCAGCTCCAACTGCAACATTCAGGTCCTGAGACATGGAAGGGCCTGGTAACACTGACCACCTGTTGCCTTCCAAGCAAGTGGCCCTGAAGAGATGCAGCCATCTTTATTTATACAGACACAATCTTGCTCACCTGACCAGTAAAGTCATTGTTTATTTTATTAAAAGAAATCATAGCATCCACATTAAAAAACGCCATCATTACAAAACAGCACCAAATAGTTTCTGTTCTTCCTTTTCCCCTCCTGCTGGGTCAATCACCCCCTAACCTTATTTTACACTACAAAGCACAGTTTCAGCAAGCCAAAAATAAATATTCAGCCAGGCATATCCTGTCGATATGAGCACATACCCAGCTGTTAGCAAATGCGGTTACATAGTTATGCCAGGTGAGAGACAAAATTAAACATTTGTGAGTGTAAGTCCAGTCATCAGATAACATGCCCCCTGTCATATCACTTTTCAAGTTGCAGACAGAGATGTATTCATTGTACCAAGCAACCTTTCCTGAAATGAACCTGACATGTATCAATTCCTGAAGGATTCTGATCTTGCCCATGATCAATGAAGTGAAACTAAAATTTCTGTGAGTATAGACAGTAGCACGAAAGCAAGGAGAGCACGAAGCACAGGCGATCTAGGTAATAAGCGTGGAGGTCACCAAACTCACCACATGTCCTTGCCAAGTGGGAAAGGGTTTCCTGGAAAAATGAACATTAGGAAGGCAGAAATAAGCAGAAGCAATATTAAACCTCCTGGATGGCTCACTCAGTGTTACAGGTGGGGAATCAAATTCCCAGGGCACATGAAATTTACAGCCCAAGAATTGGAGCAGAGACACATAATTAGAAACAGAGATAATTTATTAAGCAAAGAAAAGCACTCTGGATCACTGCAGTGGGGTGGTGAGCTGAGGAAAGGGCATATCCTCAAAAATCTCTACGCGGCCAGTCCCATGAGCCTTTTCTAGGTACATGAAAGCACCCATTTTATTTACTGTGGGTTTTAGAGAGCATGGAGCCATCCAGGAGGTTTAATATTGCTTCTGCTTATTTCTGCCTTCCTAATTTTCATTTTCCCAGGACACATCATCCTATCTCTAGTTTTCCTTTCATCCTTGCTTTTTGCATGTCTTTAGATGCCCCACACTGCAACTAGAAACCCAATTCATGCCAAGACAAGGGAGTACATGCATTGCTGGCAGCTACCAAACTGCTGTGAGACAACTGCTCATGAGAGTCCACATTTACTAGGAGGTCCACAAAAGTCTGCACTGGCCAGGTACCCACTATGGGAAAGGCATGGATCATACCCAGGTAACCCTCCAGTAAATGGGCATGCACTTGAACCAGAGGTGCCAATGACCAATGACAAAGTCACCATGTACAAGTGCAGTGGATGGGGTGTGCATGAAAAGGAATACAGTGTATCACCCTGCCCTGGCACATCAAGTATCCCCAGGACTAGACACATCCTCTCCTATTGAGGCCAGACAAGGCTGCCCAGTTAGGGGAATAGAATCCACAGAAGGGGACCTCCCCCTTCTCAGAGGAGAAGGGGATAAAGAAGTGAGGAAGAACATTGGGATATAAAGTGAATAAATAAATAAAGGAAGGGAGGAAAGAAAGGGAACACAGGCACAAGTCAAGATGGCAGGGCCCATGTGAGTGCTCAGAATCTCTCAGTGTTCCACCTCACTGCAGACTTTCCCCTGCCTCTGGAATTTATCTGTGCACACAACCTACCTACCTACCGTCTTCCCAGAAGCCCAACTGGATGACAAGACTCAGAGCAGACTCAGAGGCAGCTCCATTATCCCCGCTGCCCTTCTGCTGACTCCCCCATAGGCGGGGCCTTAATAAGGGGCCAAGTGATTTCTACTTAACTTTGTCCCACACTTTTTCATGTCTGTGATCTCTTTGCCTTTACATCTCCTCTCAGTAGCCATTCTCCCTTCACTATAGACAGCCACAGCCTAGACACTATGTACATAGTACCCCACACAAGATGTTGTTGTAGTGTTAGATCCAAAGGAAAATAAACACATTCCATCCATATCTTTATGGTGCATGGTGAATTAAAGCCAAAAGCCCAGAGGATGCAAAAAAAAAAAAAATCCTTTGAACTAAGCAGCCTAATAGCTCAAGGTTTGTTTGTATTTATTTATTTATTTAATTTTAGAAGTTTTTATGATAATCTTGTTACACTTAAGTAGAAAAATGACTTGTCAGTGACTTGGTCCTTGGAAAATGATAATGAATATATAAGTGGTCATGAAAAATCTTGGCCAAGGAAAGGGCAAGTACAGAAGAGTTGGACCTTAAGCCAGCGTCTCTGATTCTCCCAAGACTACCCTGAAAAAAACACTGGGTGTGATGAGAGCGACCTCCAACCATTCAGATCTTCAGGAGCCAGAGTGAAGGAGCAGGATGCTTCTCTCCACTCCATCTCTTCCCTGAGACTCCCTTGACTCACATGCTACAGTGCAGCCTCAAAAGCTAAAATAAAGTACAAGTTTAGAGTTCAAATTAAAAGAGGCCTGTGTTTTACTTTAATACCATCTGGCCTGCATACAAACTGATACTGGGAAAACTTGTCCGAAAGGTAAAAGCAAAAACTATAACATCATCTTACACCGGGACCTGTTTCACTAGACTTCAAAGGAATAATCTGGTATGTTTATATGTGGACTTTCTGACAGGATAGGAGATAAGTAAAGAAAATAACAGAAGAAGAGAATGAAGCCCTAGGGATCAATGATGCCCTTTGTGAAAAATCTGTCTACCATTATGTCTGCAGTGCTTCTGGCAATGATGAAAGTGTCTGAACTCTCAGAGGCAATTAATATCTATTTTACTTTTACAATTGTAGACCTTCAGCAATAAATAATAATCATCTAGAACACTTTGGGGAAATTCTGCCTCCAAAACATAACAGAGCAACTAGTACATGGTGGCCATACTGCATATGCCTCTTAATTTTCTCTTGTCTCACAAGAACATCAAAAACATCATTTATCCACCCCATTATACCCTCCATTAATGACAAGAGAATAATAAATTACATGTTGTTTTTTAAAGAAAATTGTCTCAAAGGGACAGAGATCTCATTTTAAAAACATTGGAAAGGCATGATGAAACCCCAAGTACATCAGCTCAAGAAAGTCCTAAATTGAGCTTCTGAGAGGTTGAAATAGTTTATAAAGGAAAGCAAAAAGTTATAGAAGAAAGAAACCAAGCAGTGTTTAAAATGAACTTTGAGTGGGGAACAGACTTTACGTGGTAAGTCCTACTTTAGAAAAGTAATGCTACCTGTTTTTAGAAGATGCATTTGGCTTAGCTGTATAAATAGTCTAGAAGGAAACAGGAGCTGAATCTGAAAGACTAGTTAAAAGGCTGCAGCAAATGACAATTTAGAAAGATGCTACTGAGAACAGGAAACATGAAAAGAGCAGAATAGATTTCTCTCCCGGAAGGGCAAGCAGTTTCATGATTCATTGTTTGTGAGCTGTGAATGAGAGAGAGACACCTCAGCTCCTCCAGGACTCTACTAGGACTATAAATTGGATAGAAAACATGAATTGAAATGAAATTCAAGTAAATAATAAAAAATTCATAATCTTGTTTTTCTACAACAATCTTAATTCTTTCAGAATTTCATACTGTGTAGTTTGATCATGTTCATCCCCTAACTTGTCCATCTTTTTCCTACAAAATCTACCACCATCTCCAAAAGCTCTCACAGCTTCCTGTCTTCAGTTTTCCTATTAATAATGCACTGCCCGTAGACTCGTAGGTATAAAGCTATTCCCTGGAGTTCTGTCTACCTGCCAAGGGCCATACCCTCAAAGAAAACCCATTCTCCCTGTTCTGTTGTCAGTATAACTAAAAGAATTAACTGCTCCTTAGTTATAGGCTGAGGTTCATGAAGCTCCTCTCCCTCCATGATAGAATGTTGACTAGCTTGATCCTGTAAAGTTCTTTTGCAAATGAGCTCTTTAGTGCACAGGTCTGTTACGTCCAAAGGATACTGTCTCACTCAAATCCTATGAATCCTCTGGTTCTTATACTCATCCTACGCCTCTTTGCAGCTGGTTTCTCAGCCTTTGGGATATGGAGATTTGGAGGTCCCATTTGCTGTTGAACATTCTACTGATGCTCTCTGCACTTTAACTAGTTGTGCATTTCTGTGTTGACCTCCATCCACTACATAAAAGAAATAAATGAAAACTCTCAGTTAAAGTCCAATAGCTGCTTTAATATATGAGTTGATACTATTTACATTTGGTATAATAATAACAGTAGGTCTGTCCCAAAAACCTATAAGATTCCCAGTCAAAGGTTCTTCACCAGATTTATAGAATCATACATGTATCTTTTCCTATGTAACTGATCTTAAATCTAATAATCAGAAAGTGATTGGTTACCTTTATAATATTTGTGCTATTATGGCATCCAAGAACATATCTTACCATGGAGCAATTATTGTAGCTTACAGGGTTCTCAGTTGGATAAGATTACTAATGCTATTTTTTCTCTTGGTCTTGGGAGGTTTTATTTGTTTTTTGCACCAGCCTACAGAATACCTTTCAGTATTATGAAAGCTAGTCCCGAAAGGCAGGAAGTTTCCTGGACTGTGTGAATTTGATTTTCCCATGTCTTGTGACCAAAGTGTATGATGTTTTCAGGAATAGGTTCTTGTCATCAGGTTCTGATGGGTAATTGGGAACAGTAGACCTACTGTTATTTGTTTCTAATTCAGTCACTTTTAATGTGATATCTAAGATGTCTAAGAGGCAGTGACCAGTAAGTCGTTCTAAGAGAGTGGTTTGGAGACATCTACAGTATATAAATGAATCAAGGAGTTGTTTGCTTAAAGGGAGCATTTCACATTATAAGTAAAAAGTGATTCCTGTTTAGATAAGTAGTATATCTAAACAATACAAAGGAAAGTAAAAGCCATACCAAAAATATTTGAAACTCTAACATGGAAAGACAAACTTGAAAAATAAGGGGCACTATGAAGAAATAATAAAGAAAATGGGATGATATTTGGGCAAAACTACATCCAGTTTGATCAATGATTTAGGGAAATTCCATACTACAGTCTCTATCATATATGTCCCTCTGAAATTCATACCAAAACTTGAAAGCCAAAGATTCAGACATGAAGAAAGAACTCTGTGAATACTATTATGGACCTTCTGAAAGAGCTGATGGGACTTAACTGGGCACTTCTGTTCCTTCTGCCATGTGCAGAAGTTACTGTGAGGTCTTATTAACACTGGACGTGCCACTGCATTTATCTTGAATTTTCTAGCCTTTAGACTGTGTAAGAAAAATAGTTTTTCTTTTGGTTTTGCTTATAAATATTCTAGCTCTCGACATTTTGTTATAATATTGGAGCAAAGCAACTTGGACAAGTGATGTTTCTCACATTCATTTTGTGGTAATCTTTTAAATATATATAGGCAGTGTTCACTTGGTTTATTTCCATGGTGAGGACAGAAGATGTAAACCAGCTAAACAGAGTAGAAGACAGGAATGGCAGGAGTCTCTTCTCACAGCTCTCTCCCTGTCCTACTCACAATCCATGGATATTGATGTGCAGATTTAAGTTATTACTGTTGTTAATCTTCTTTATGTGTTATCTGAAATGAAAGGGTTAAAACAATACTGTATTGTCTCAGGTCCTAGTGATAACCTTATTTATATTTAACTGAAGAAGAGAAAGGCATGAAATGTTAAACCCTTCATGAGTTGATGCTGTGCTGGGTGAGATAGTGGGAAAAAAGGATAGTGGTTAAGAGCTATATTTGAATTTCTATAAAAATGTTCATGGTTCAGAATAAAAAGTACATAAGTTATCATTGAATTTATTTTGATGTAAAGATAAAACTATGCCTGGAAGAGGAGTGAGAATTATTTATTATTCCCCTCTTCCAGACTCACAATGAGGAGAGATGAAATTTAATTTAATGTCACCAGTAGAAAGCTGGCTATGGATCAATATCTGGTGACAGCCTTGTGTTCCCCATATTTTATAGGCTTTATTAATTCTTTCATAAAAATAGAGCAATGCACCAAGAAAGCATAGGCACTAACAGCGGGGGTGATATTAGTAAGTTGACCCTGGAAATCGGAGCATCAGTGTACACAAACAGGAAAGGCTAATCCTTTATGTAATCACTGACTGGGCATCCAAAGTTAGTTCCTGGCCTTTACTGTAAAGGCACATTTAGTGCCCAGGCAATTACGAGAAAGACCTGAAAGGAAAGATTTTTCAATTTAGCTCTACAACAAATGCCTTGAATTTATTCTGGGCCAGAAGATCAAGTTGATAGTTTATGTGTGGGCTTGGATTTATCGAAATTAAATTGCTCATTTGATCATAGTGCTATATTTCATACTTGAACACTGCTTGGTATTTGTAGGTATTAAATAGGTCAGCACATTTCTCAGGGAAGAACAAATTCTGAACGTAGTTTGTTTATGTTGCAGTAGGTAAGGACGAGTACTGTTTCTGTCATTACGTTTTTAAACACTCACCAAACATGTATTCTCTACCTTCAGGGGCACTCAAAGACTTCTTCCCTTCACACATTCATACACTTAAGAGTATATGAATATTAAATTAGTTCAGAAATAAAAGTTTAGGAAGTTGTATCAATGCCAGGGCTACAGCAGAAATGCCTATTTCTTTTAAATATCTTCAGTGTGGTTTGATAAATATGTCTGCAGGTTTTACTTTACAGGTCACCTTTCCAGGTCTGTGCTATAAAATATAAAAGGGAGCTCAAAATTTAAATACCATGTGCCTCTGGGTAATTCTTTATAATGTTTCCTATTGTCAAATTCCAGAAATGGGTTGAACAATTCAAAATTGTTCTCATTCATTGTTATAAGTGTCAGCAAGCAATAAGTATAACATTAAAATAAATATTGCTTGAAAAAATGAATAACTAAGAAATATAAGGAGAAAGATACATGTGAAGAGAAACAAGGTGCAATTAATTGGGAGGGTCATGTTATGCAAATGTATCATTAAAGAAGCTGAGAAAACCACCAGATGCTTGACATGTTCATAACACTGCATTGGAAGACACTATAGCTATCTAAAAAGAAAAAGCTCAAAATGCCTCCTAGATTCAAAGTAGTATTCTGTGGTGCTTTGAATATGCTTGGTCTAGGGAATGGCACTGTTAGGATGTGTGGCCTTATTGGAGTTGGTGTGGCCTTATTGGAGGAAGTGTGTCACTGTGGGGATGGGCTTAGAGACATTCCTCCTAGCTGCTTGGAAGATAGTAGACTGTTCCTGATTTGATTTGGATGAAGATGTAGAAGTCTCAGCTCCTCCTGTACTATGCCTGCCTGGATGATGCCATGCTCTCACCTTGATGATAGTGGACTGAACCCCTAAACCTGTAAATCAAGACCAATTAAATGTTGTCCCATTATAAGAGTTGCCTTTGTCACAGCATCACAGCAATGAACCTTAACCAAGACATGCTCCAAAATGGGTATGCCTTGAGAATGAGAAAGGAAAAAAAAAGATAGAAAAAATAACTTACGTAGGCACTTAAATCTGAGTTTTGCAACATCTCAGTTCCAAATTAGATGAAATTATATGAGTTTTTTGCAAGCACTTAAGCTGTATTGAGCATGCAATACTCATTTATCAGAGAAATGTAAGTAAAAATGATAATGTGTATACTTTTCAAGCAGAAGTTTGCAAAGTCAGTAAAAGTGTCTTCCTGCAATTTTTAATTCTATGGCACCAGCAATGTTTCAAATGGTGGCTGCATATCCAGCAAAAAACAAGAGAAATAAAGATTCTTGCAAATTACAAAGGATAAATAAATGTTAAGTTACTAGTATCTGTCGAGTATGTATAAAATCCTAGTTCAATTCCCAGGAATAACAAAAATAACAAATTCCTAGAAGCCATTTAAGCAACCTCTACCTAATAGTTAATTGCCTACTGGTGATCAGAGCAAAAACAGAAAGCATTTTTTGTTTTAGCAATCTAGGAGAATCAAAGTATTTCATGGCTGGCGACTCTGCACACAAGGTAGATCAGTAAAAGGCCAAGTGTATAAATTTATGTAATTAAAGCAGTATATGGAATGTGAGAATAGACCTGTGAGAAATGAGGAGAAGCATAACAAAAAAAAGAAAAACAAGCAAAGGCCAGAAACAAGCAGTTTTTTATTTTAAAAAAAAAAAAAAAAACCTGCAAATGCTACGTTTAAAAGAAAACTCTTTGCTCTTACTAATTAATTGGCAAGACATCTAAAAAAATCCATCTGCAATAAAGTTCTGTGTTTAGCCTTGGATCTTGATAAAATACTCCTTGGTAAATCTGTGGTAAGACAGAAAGTCACAGATATAATGGGTAGAAGTTAAAAATGTTACACATAGAAAGTATGCTTACATTATCAACAAAATTAAGGAGCATTTACGCATTTGCTCACCAATCTCACTTCTGGGAGTCTAGCCAGCAGAGAGATCTGAACACCTGCAAGCTAATGCCTTTGAAACTTCATGTACACATGATCATAATCACTCACGAGGTAATAAGTGCCATGTGGATGAGCTGGATACAGCTAAACAACTATCCCATGTTCTTAGCTACTAATCAGTTATGAATCAAGAAGTTCCTGGACACATTTCCCCAGGTCTCTCTTCTCGTACCTCGCTTCCTTTATGATGTGTTTCATGCCCAACTCTTCCATTTACTTCCATTGCTGACATGTCTTATAACCTGTTCAATAGTTCAGGCCAGTCTACTGAGTTCAGTCCTCTATGTTCAAGTACCAATTAGCATCTTCAGTTAAATTACAAGCACCATCTCAGGCTGAGTTACAGACCTGACTGCTATCTACCCTTGTGTCTGGAATCTTTCTTTCCTTTTCTGCTCAAATCTTTAAATTCACAGGAAACTTTCGTAACTTCTAATTGTCTCTCCACCTCTGCCAGTTCATCTTCTAGACATTTCTATTATTTTCCTTCCTTTCTTTTATCTTATTTTTTTTATTGGTTATTATATTTATTTACATTTCAAATGTTATCACCCTTGCTAGTTTCCCCTCTGCAAATTCCCTATCCCCTCCCACTCACCCTGCCTCTATGTGGGTGCTCCCCACCCCCCCCACTCACTCCCACCTCACTGCCCTAGCATCTCCCCATGGTGGGGCATTGAGCCTCCTCAGGACCAAGGACCTCCCCTCCCAGTGATGTCAGATAAGGCAATCCACTGCTACATATGCAGCTGGAGCCATGGGTCTCTCTATGTGTACTCTTTGGGAGAGCTCACCCCTGGTGGGGGTGGGGGTCTGGTTGGTTGATATTGTTCCTCTTCCTATGGTGTTGCAAACCTCTTTAAGCTCCTTCAGTCCTTCTCCACTGGGACTCCTCCACTGGAGTCCCTGTGCTCGGTCTGATGGTTGGCTGTGTGCATCTGATCTGTATTGGTCAGGCTCTGGCAGAGCCTCTCAGGGGACAAGTATACCAGGTTCCTTTCAATAAGTGCTTCTTGGCATCATCTATAGTGTCTGGGTTTGGTGTCTGCAGATGGGATGACTCCCTAGTTAGAGCAGTCTCTGGATGGCCTTTCCTTCAGTTTCTGCTCCACTCTTTATCCTTGCATTTCCTTTTGACAGAAGCAATTCTGGGCTAATATTTTTGATATGGATGAGTGGCCCCATTCCTCAACTGGGGTCGCTGCTTGTCCACTGGATATGGTCTCTACAGGTTCTATTACCCAACAAAGGGAGATAGAACCTGTAGAGACATCTCTTTTTTAAATCATTTATTTAATTTTATTTTATATGCATTGGTGTGAGAGTGCTACTGGAACTGCAATTACAGACAATTGTGAGCTGCCATGTGACAGTACTCCTAACCACTGAGCTATCTTTCTCCAGCCCCTACTGACCGCATTTTAATCAATTCATTGTTCAAAATTTGCATTTTACAGAACTTTGTGAATATATTGTTTTTTTTTTCTGATCCCAGTGCCTCTAAAGCAGGTGTGAAGGCACATATGTGGATTCCTGCCGTTGAGAAGCTGCAGGAGGATTATGAGTTCGTGACCACCCTTGCCTACCCAGTGAAAATCTGTCTGAAACACAAAATAACTACATATGCAACTGCTCTCGAATATTCCATTTCACTATTCTTTGACTTTCTTGTGATTCCTTTTTAAAGTAATTACCAAAACTGAGAATTTATATTCTAGATGGGCAGTGGTGGCACACGCCTTTAATCCCAGCACTTGGGAGGCAGAGGCAGGCAGATTTCTGAGTTCGAGGCCAGCCTGGTCTACACAGTGAGTTTCAGGACAGCCAGGGCTACACAGAGAAACCCTGTCTCGAAAAACCAAATATATATATATTCTATAGAGTTAAACATGTCACAAATGTAATGCATAGCTGATATATAGCAATAGACACCACAAACAGGTGGTCATAATTTGACTGAATAAAACCTCTCATGTTTCCCAGAATTCTTAGAATTCCAAAATGATGTGCTTTGTTATACATGACTCCAGAATTATCCCTTATCATTATAGCATTATCTTGGTCAACTTGTTTTTTTCGATGATGGCCTTTCTCACATTTCCCTCTATTTTTCAAATTTATTATACTCCATCCCAGTCGATGTCCTTACAGAAGCCATTTTAACTGCCTGAAATCTGTTATCCCCTCCTTGTACCCATTTCTTTTCTTGTGAGACAGACTGAGCAGTCCACATTACCTGGACTCTCATGATTTGTTGCCCTGGTATTATCTAGTCAGTCTTTCTGATAGGTCTACAAATAAGGCCAGAATATTTACTAATGTGTATGTATTTTTATGGACATAGTTTTCTTTGTTCATAGGTAAATTCCAAGGAGTAAAATGAACTGAACAATTACTGAGATAGTTGCATCTTATTTTACACACACACACAGGAACACACACGCACACACACACACACACACACACATATATATATATATATATATATATATATAAGTTTTGCAAGACATTTTTGCTGCCATTTAAGAACATCTAATAGTTGTGCACAATGACAAACACCTGTAATTCCAGTGTCGCTGGACTCTTCTTCTGTGCCCTTTGATCTCTGGTCCATGTTATTTCCATCAAAATAATTAAGATGACACATAGAGAGACGTTAGCTGGAGTTTAATCAAAGGTAACCTATGGGCACTCTCAGAAGTGAGCATGAACAATTGTAAAAGAGACCATTAGAGATGAAATACTGTTAGGACTGAGAGTGGACAGCAGCGTGAGAGATCATTATGTAGGTACACAGGAGGGTGTTGAGAATAGGCCAAAGTTAAAGGGACAACTGTGGGATGTAAATCCTCAAAAGGTGAGTCTCAGCAACAACAAGAGGCACTACTGTGTCAACTTCTGTTACGTGGAATCTAGACTGTTTCTAAAATGTTCCGAGATTAGACAGCTTCCATGAGGGGGATTTTCCTGTCCAGGTAATTGGAAGGTATATCTGGCTTATCTTTAAAAGCAGCAAACGGTATGCATTTGTACTTCACAAAAAAGAGCCTACACTAAATCACGAAATTGTGAACTCTGGGGCAGTTTGAAATATCAGATTTACAGAGGGACAAAGAAATGATTTACAGATCCCGTTCTTTGCCCAGTAATCAAAGTCCTGCTGTATTTCTTCTTGGTTTTAGAAGCTGCCAATAACGAGCCAGGAACTGTCTCCAATGCCCTTCAATTCTGCTAATATGTACTTTGCTACATGACACAATACTTGAGAGCCTGCAGCAGGAGGAAGCTGAGTTCATGGCCAGCATCTTACCCTGGCTATACCTTGTCGAAAAAAAGACACTAAGAGTTGAAGATCCTCTTCCTCTGAAATGCTTATAATCACATGACATCAGTTTTCAAAAAGCAAATAATGTGTATTAATTATTTGGAATTTACTTTATATGTTCATGATGACTAGTAATTTGTGTAATATTGTTTATAATTATATAAAAATAATATTTTATATTTTCATATTTATTTAGGATATATTTTCATATATTTAAGACATAAGGCTGGTTTTTATGTCTAACCAGAAATTACCCACCTTTTAATAGGAATGTTTGGAAAATGAGTGTTTCGTCCTCTAGCACTCTTTGTTTTGTTTTTTCTCTCCCTTTGATTAGGACTGAAAAAAGGTATAATTTCTTTTTATCTTTTTTTTAATTCATCCAATCACTATATGGGTCTATTAAACAATATTTTCTCAGTAACATTTTTTTTTGCTTTAGTGTTCTTAGTATGTACATTTCATTTAGCAGTCTGCCTTATTGTGGTAATATGCCACTTCATTGTAGCAAGTATTTTACAACATACGTCAGCTTTATTACTGTCAAATTTCTGTTATAGCTATCATCACTCTTATTTTTTATATGTTATAAACTCTGGCTTATTATTTTGAGTGATCAGAAATATAATGAAGGCAATGAGGATATGATTCAATGGATGGGAAGTTTCAAAATCTGAGACACGAGTTCAAATACCTAGTGGTTGCGAAAAGCCGGACATGGTCACATGATCACTTACAGCCCCAGCACTATGCAGAGCTGAGAGAAAGATACCTAGGACTTGGGGCTATGAGACTAGTGCCAGTATCTGTGAGAAACCGTCATAGACTAATAGAGCAACATCTTATCTCTTCCTCTGGCTTCAGTGCACACATACACACACAAATACACACACATACACACACAAACACATACACACACAAACATACACACATACGGACACACATATGCGCACACATGAATACATAATGTATATAATGAAGTTTATAAAGTACAAAACATCATATAATTATATATGCTCCCATGTTTATCTATCTCCAAAATATTAAACTCTTTGCAAACTCATATTTCAATTTGGTATTATTTTCTTTAGCATTTCATCAGTTGATATCTGTGAAGCTACTAGTGAGGAATTATTTTGTTTTTTATATGCCCAAAAACTTTCTTCATCCCTGCTCATGAGGAATACTGCTCTTAGATGCAGAATTCTGGGAAGCATTTGCTGTTTTGTTTGTCTTATTTTCACTGTTCTGAGACCTTTGCTTACTGTTGTCCTAATCTCACCCTTCCTGGACTCATACATTGACATTCTTGCCTTGGTTTCTATGCACCCTGTGTGTTCCCTTCCTGCTGCTAATTCTGCACAATTTAATACTGGTATGCCTTTTAAATTGCCTTTATTGTTAGTGTGTGTGTGTGTGTGTGTGTGTGTGTGTGTGTGTGTGTGTGTAATTTTTTTAACGCACTTGACACTTATTGTTTTACATTCTTTTTCAAGTAGGAAAACAAATTAAATGACCAGTTCTTCTACACATTTTGTGCCTCTTCTTGGGAACTCAAATGACCTCACAGCTTATGACAACTTTGCCATTAATATTTTATTACTTTTTCCTTCACTTTCAATATAGCCAATTGTTCTAACTTTAAATTTGCTAATGTGTTGATTTCAATAATTAATAACTATTCATTGCATCCAAATTACAATGTACATTCATTGTACCAAATAGTGTCTTTATGATCTTTCTGTGTGTATCATGTGCTTTTGTATTACTCATGTCCCCACTACTCTTTCCTTCCTCCCACCTTTCCACTCCAATCTGTCCAAAATGTCTTTTTCCAAAATGGCTGCTCTCCATTTCAAGTCATTTTGAACGCCTAAATTCTGAATGAGAACGAATAAATGTGATGCTCTTCTTTCTGTGCCTGGCTCTTTTTCAGTTAACATGCTGTCCAGTTCCATCTGTTTCCTTGCAAATGACATACTTTTGATCTTTTTGTTTTGTTTCCTCTCTCTCTACTCCTCTGCACTTTCCCCCCCATCCAGATCAACCTCTTTTCTGTCACTCATTAGAATGACTAGTGCTTTCCAGTGCACACACACATTAGACACAACTTTTCAGCTGTTGATAACTCAAGTTCTTTCCATAGCTTAGCTGTTGGGGAAAGTTCTGCAGTATACAATGTGCATGAATTTGCAGATTATGCTATTCATTTACTTGGATTTCTTTGGGTATACACATAAAAATGATATAGCAAGATTACAAGATGGTACTGTTCTTATTTTTTGATAAAATGTCATACCAATTTCTACAGTGGCTTCAATAATTAATATATCACCAATTGCATAAGGGGTCCTTGCTGACATGTACTGTTTGATTTGATGATAATCATTCTAATTGGAAGGAGATGGACTCTCAAGGTAGTTTTTATTTAAATTTCACAGATAGGTAAAAAATATACAATATTTTTCATACTCTTATTAATTGTTTCTGTTTATTCTTTGTAAAAGTGCCTTTTTAGTTCATTGTTCTACTTATTGATTGATTGCTTGTTTTCTAGTGTTTATTATTATTGGTTCTTTCAGGGGTTTTTATAACATTGAATTCACAGCAGTTCAGCTTGGGTTTTATGAGGCATTCCATGTCTTTACTTTTGAATATATGAAGTGATTCATAATAAGTTTCTTACCACTGTCTCCCCATCCTAGCACAGCTCCAGTGCTGTGTTCGTTTGAATACACAGTGGTAATTATTATGAGTTAAACTTTCACCCTTATAAAGGGGGGAAACAAAAGGGGAAAACCGGGTTTAGCATTGGAAAAAGTTTTTTTTTTGGGTTTTTAATAAAAACCCTTTTTCCAAAAATGCCCCGTTTTCGGGAAAAAAGGGGTTTTTTTCCCCGCCCAAAGTTTTAAAATTTTTTGAAAAAACCCCGCCACCTTGAGGTTTTGGGGGCCCCCCCCCAAAATTTAAAAAGCCCCAAATTTGGGGGTCTAAAAGGAAATTTAACAAAAAGTAAAAAGGGTACCGAAGGGGAAAGGGGCCCCCAAAAAACCCCCAAAGGGGAAAAAAATTGAGCCCAAATCCCTTAGCTTAAGGAAAAAAAAAAATTCCACAAAGTATTATGGCCCCCCGGGGGGAAAAAGAAAGGGGAAAACAAATCAGATGTTAAGAAAAAAAAATTTAACCGGGGTTTTAAATTTTGGGGAAAAAAGGGGAAAAGGCCCCAAAAAGGAAAATAAAAAAAGGGGGTTTCCCCCAAAAACCCAAAGGAAAAAAAAATAAAAACCCCAAAAGCTCCCGGGTTTTAAAGGCCCCCCAAACCCAAAAATTTTCCCAGGAAAGCCCGGGGTCAAAAGGGGGGGCAAAAGGAAGGAGGGAAAGTTACCCAAGAAAGGGCCCCAAAGGCCCCCAACCTAGGGTTTTAATTTTGGGCCCAAAATGGGGAAAATTTAAAACCCTTTAAAGGGGCCCCCAAAAAGTGGGGGGGAGGAAAAGCTCCATAAAGCAGGGGGGGGGGAAATAAAAAGGGGTTTGAAAGGGGGGGAAAACCCCCAAGGGGGGGCATTTTAGGAAATTTTTTAAAAGGGGGAACAAAATTTTTTTCCCAAAAATCCCCAAAATTAAAACCCCCAACCTTAAAACCATTGGAAGTTTGGTTTTTGCTGGGTTTTTAAACTTTTAAAATGGCCTTTCCCCAAGGGGTTTTTTAAGGGGAAAAAATCCTAAAAAGTGGGGGGGGGGGAAAGGTCTAGGAATAAAAAAAATGGGTTGGGGGTTTCCCGGGGAAAAACCGGGGGGACTTTTGTTTTTTTTTGTGGTTTCCCTTTTTTCTCCTTAAAATTTTCCCCATATGGGAATTTTTTTCATTTTTTTTAAAATTTTTCCCCCCTTTTCCCCCCTTTTTTTCCCCCTTTCCCGGGGTTTCGGTTTTGGGGAAAAAAACAAAAAAAAAATAGTTTTTCCCCTCCTTTCCTCGTTCTTTTTTTTTTCCCATTTTTTTTGGGGGAAAAAATTTTCTTTTTTCTCTTTTTTTTGGGAAAAGGGGAAAAAAAAAGGGGGTTAAAATTTTTTTAAAAAAAAAAATTTTTTCTTTTAAAAATTTTTTTAAAATATTCCCCTTGGTTTTTTTGTTTTTTATTTTCTTTGCTTTTTAAATGTTTTTAATTTTTTGGGTTTTTTTGGGGAAAAAAAAATTTTAAAAAAATTTAAAAATTAAAATTAAATTTTTTTTTAAAAAAAATTTTCCCAAAAATTTTTTTTGTTTAATTTAAAACCCCCCCAAATTTTTTTCCCCGGGTAGGGGGAAAAAATTTTTAAAACTTTTAAATAAAAAATATATTTTTTTTTAAAAATTTTATTTTAAAAAATTTTTGGGTTTGGAGAAACAATTGAAATTTAAAAAAATTTTTTGGAACCCAAAATGAAAATTTTTATTTTGGGGTTCCAAAAAAAAAACAAAAAATAAAAACTTTCTTTATTATTTTTTCCCCCCCCTTTTTCCCCTTTTTTCTTTTCTTTTTCCCCCTTTTTTTTTTAAAATTTTTCCCCCAGTTTTTGCCCCTTTTTGTTTTAAAAAAATGGAGAGGAAAAAATTTTTTCCCCTTATTTCATTTCTGGGGCTTTTTTTTCAAAAAATTTTTTTAAAAATTTATTTTTGTTTTTTTCCAAAAATTTTTTTTCCTGGAAGTTTCATAAAACCCCTTTGGGTTTTTAAAATTTTTTTTTTCCCCAAAAAGTTTTTCTTTTAAATTTTAAAAAAAAATTGTGAAAATTTTTTAAAAACTATAAAAAAATTTAAAAAATTTTTTTAAAATTTTGGTTTTTAGTTTTAAAAAAAAATCAAAAATTTTGGGGAAAAAAAAAGAAAAGGCTGTTTTTTAAAAAAATTTCCCCCGGAATTGGGTTTTTGGGGGAAAAAAATTTTTAAAAAAATTTTCTAATAAATAACAAAAAGGTGCATAAAACCCCTTTTTTTAAAAATTTTCCCCCAAAGGGTTTTTAAAACCTCTTATTTTTCCCGTAAATTTTAAAATTTTAATTTTTTTTGATTTTAAAAAATGAAAATTTTGGGTTTTTTTTTTTTCCTGATTATATTTTTATTTTTCCTTTAAGAACAAAAAATTTTTAAAACCCCGAATTTAAAAAGGGCTATTTAAAAAAATTTTATAAAAACCCCAACCCCAAAAATTGAAAAGGGCCCTTTGGGTTAAAAAAAAACTTCTAAAAGTTTAACCCAATTTTCCCTTGGGGTTTTGCCCCAAAAAATTTGGGGGTTTTGGGTTTAAATTTTTGGAAAAATTTTTTTTGGTTTTTAAAATTTTTTTTTTTTAAAAAAATCGGGGTTTTTTTCCCTTGGGAATAAATTTAAAAAATTTTTTTTTTTAAAAATAATTTTTTTTAATTTTTTTAAAAAACCCCTTTTATTTTTTTTTAACCAAAAAACAAAAAGGGGATTTTGAAAACCCCCAGAAAAAAGGGTTAAGACTTTAACAATTTTGGGGTTTTTTTAAAGGGCAAAATTCCCCCCTTTAAAAAAAACCTTCTAGCAAAAACCCCTTTTTTCCCCCAAAAATTTTGGGGAAATTTTAAAACTTTTGGTTTTTAAAAAAAAAAAAACGTACCCCCAAACCCCTTTTTCCCCTTTTGGGGTTTAAAAATACGGGTATGGGGAAAAAAGGAAATTTTTTTTAATTTTTTCCCATAAAAAAAAGTTTTTTGGGTTTTTTAGTAGAAAACAAAAAAACCCCCTTGAGTTTGAACCCGGTTTTTAAAAAAGCTTTTGGGGTGTTTTTTTAAAACAAAACCCCTAATTTTTTTACCCCTTTCTACGGGGAATTTTCATTTAGGTTAAAAGGGGAATTTTAAAAGCTTTTTGGAAAAGCATAAAAAATTTTTCCCTTTAAATTTGGGTTTCATATAAGAAAGGGGGAAAAAAACCCCAAAAAAAAACTTTTACACAGATTTTCATGAGGGGGAAAATTTTTTGAAAGGTTTTTTTTAAAAAAAAACCCCCATTGTTTCCCCGGGGGGTTTTTGGGGGGAAATTTTTTAACCCCCAAAAATTTTAAAGGGGGCCATTTTTTATTCGGGGCCCAAAGGTTTTAGGTTTAAAAAAAAAGTTATTCCAAAATGCCAAAGGGCCCACACAAAAAAGGGGGCTCAAAAAAAACCCAAAAAAAAAAAAAAAAAAGGGAAAAAAAAAAAAAAAATTTGAAAAAAAAAAATGCTGTTTTTTTTTAGATGGATTTCAAAAATTCCCCCAAAGGTTGAAAAAATAATCAAAGTTTAAATTTTTAGAAGCTGTTGTGGTTTTTAACTGGTATGCCCCTTTAAATTTTTTTATCAAATAAGTCAATGATCCAAAAAAAAAATGAGAAAGCATTTTTCCCCAAAAAATTTTTTTTGGCCCCAAAATGGATTCGCATGTTTAAAAATTTTAAAAAAAATTCCATTCTATCATTTTGGAAAAAAACAAAAGCCCCAAATTTGGGTCAAAGACTTTAACATAAAACTAGACACACTAAATTTTTAAAAGAAAAAAAATGGGGAAAAAATTTGAATGCACGGGGACAGAAGAAAAATTTTTTTAACAGCAACCCTTTTAAAAAGGGTTTTTAAAAAAACAACATTTTTAAAAGTTGGGAACCTCATGAAACTGAAATTTCCCCTTTAAAGGGAATAGAAAATCCTCAATGGGGAAAAAAAAAAACCTAAAACTTTTCAAAAAAAACCCTGAATTTTAAAAAAAGTGTGTGAGAAAAATAAAAAAAAGGGGATACGGCAATCTACAACGGGGACTTTTCATGAAGTTAAAAGATGTATAAAAAAAGTAAAGGCTACACAAAAAATAATGGCCAAATATGGTTTTTTTTAACAACCCACTTTTTGGAAAATTTAAACTTGGGGGAAAGACCCAAAATTTATTTGTCATTTTTTTAAAGCTAAAGGGGAAAATTTAATTTTTTTCTTGAGTCCCCCGCCCTTATGATATAATCCTTGAAACTAACTTTGTCAAAACCTCTTAATGATAAAATAAAAAATTAAAATTTAAAACCCCCTTTTTTTTAAAAAAGGGGCTTTAAAAAATTTTACAGAAAGTCTTTCCTGTGTTGCTCGTAATTAAAAACCCTATTTCCTGAGATTAGGCTAATTTAAAAAATCATTCTTTATTTTTAAAAATTTTTTTTTCAAAAGAAAAATATTAGTCTTTTTTTTAAAAGTATGCCCCCTTTAAAAAGGGTATAAACGGGGAAAAATAATATTTTTTTTTTTTTTTTACATATCATGTGTTTTAGGAGAAAACCACATTTGGGGGTTTTCCCCCAAAGTCAAAAAGAGGATATTGGCCCCTTTAAAAAAGTTTTTTGAGTAGGGGGTTAAAACCCTGGGGACTTTTGGTTTTTTTGGGGAATAAAAGCAGAGGTCCTTTGAAGATAAAAATTTTTAAAAAATTTTCCCGACTTCTTAAAAGTTTTTTGAGATAAAATTGCTGCAAAAAACACAGTAATTAAAACACCAGCTAAAAACCCCCATTTGTTCTCTGCAAAAACCCCAAACATCCCCGTGAGCCTTGGGGAAAGGGGAGGTTTTATTCCAGTATTTTTGGGGCCCCGGCCCCCCCGGGGAAAAATTATAAGTGTGTTTTTTTTTTGTTTTTTTAAGTGCTTTTTCACAAGCGGGATGGCAGTGATTTTGGGGTAAAATGGGGGTTTTTAAAATTAGAAAACAGCCTTGCTTTTTAAAGTCTTGATGAGCCTTCTGTTTGACTTTACCCCCCAAAAACCCCCAAAACAGAACAAAAAGGGGGTAAAAACCCCAAAAGCACCCCCCCAATCTTTAAAAAATTTAAAATTTTAAATAGGGGGAAAACATTTTAAAAGGGTTTAAAGCCCCTTTTGGGGTTCCCCGATTTTTTCCCCCTTTTGTTTTTACCCCTTTTTTTAAAAAAATTTTAAGCTTTTCAAACAATTTTTCCCACGGGTTAAAATCCCTAAAAATTAAAACCCCCTTTTATCCAAATATGTTTTAGAGCTTTGGGGAAAAACCCCTTTCCCCTTAAAAAATGAGAAAATTTTAAAACTCTAGTAGACGAAAATTTAACTTTTCCCCTTTTTTTCTTCTCCTCCAACTTTCCCCCTTTTGGGGGTTTTTTTCATCTAGAGAAAGGGTTTTAGTTAAAAATTTCCCCCTTCCATGTAGTTTTAAACCCCTTCCCTTTTTTTAAGGGGCCCCCTTCCTTCCTTTTTCTTGTTTTTTTTTTCTATTTTTTTCTCATAATATTAAGTTTATACTTTTTTCCTTTAGAAAATTTATAAATAGACCCGGCCTTTTGGGAAAATCATTTACAGCAAATTTCCCCAAATGTTTTTATTGTTTATTTTTAAAATTTTTTGGTTAATTTTACTTTTTTTTTTAACTGCATCTCCCTTTTTATTCAATTTTCCCCTTTCAGTTCCTTTTAAATTTTCCCCCCTTTTTCCCCCCGGTTTCCCCCCAAGTTCCCCAAATTATTTATTTTTCGGGGAACCCAAATTTTTTGTCCTTGGTTTTTTAAAATTTTTCCCCGGTTCCCCGGGTTTTTTGGGGTTTTGGGGTTTAAACATAAACAATTTTTTTTTTTTTTTTTAAATTTAAAAATATATTTTTAAAATCAAACTCTGAAAAAAAAAATATAAAAGTAAATTATTTCATATATGTGAAAATGAAAAAACACCTTTCCCCTTTTTTTCCTTTTTTCCCCCCAAATTTTCTCCCCCTGAAAATTTTTTTTTCCTGTAGCTTGTTAAAGGAGGGGGGGACTCTTTTAAAATTTTTCCTTTTTTCCCCCTTTTTTTCCCAAAAAAATTTCCCCAAAAATTTTTTAAAATTTTGGGAAATGTGTTCTATTTTTTGAAAAAAGAGGACAATTTTAAAAAAATTTTCTAAAAGGAAACCCCGGGTTTTGAAAAAACCTTTACTGGATCTTGGATTTTAAAAAGGGAAAATTTCCCTTTTTGGCCCCCCGACCCCAAAAAATTTTAAAAAGGGGGGTTTCCCCTTTGGGCCATTGTTTGGGGTTTGGATAAAAAAGGGCCCCCTTTTTGGGGGAAAAAAATTAAACACTTCAAGTTGTGTGGGGGGGTTTTTTGGGGGTTTTTACATAATTTAAAAAAATTTTATTCCCCTTTTTTTTTTTCCCCAAAAATCTTTTTTTGGGAAATTTTTTTTTTCCAACCCCCCTGTCCCTATTTTAAACCTCCCCTTTTTTCCCCAAAAACCCTCCCCCAAAATTTACTTTTTTGGGTTTTTTTCATTTTTCCCGTTGTATAATACTTTAAAAAAATTTAGGGCCCTTTTAAAAAAAAAAGGAAACATTTTTAAATTTTATTTTTCTGATCTAGGTTTTTTCAAAGGGAGTTCACTTTTTTTGTGTCTTTTTCCCCCCTTTAGGCATAATTCTTTCTGATAGGTTAAAGGGGATGCATTTAAAGGTAATTAAGAAAAAATTTTTAAAAGCCGGGGGTTTATGAAAATTAATTTTTAAATTTACCGATGAAAATTTTTGTTTTTTAAAAACGGGGCTCCAGATAAATCCACTTTTTCTAGTTCTTTCTAAAATTTGGGGGTGGCGGGGTTTTAAATTTTAAACTCATTTTAATCTGACTGATTCAGTCTTCTTTTCTAAAATTTTTTAAAAAAAAACTGTTTTTTCTTGGCCTAAAAAAACTCTGAAAAATTTTTTTTTTTCAATTTTTTTCCCTTTTTTTTCCCCTTTTCAAACCCCAAAAAAGGGGTTTTTTTTTTTTTTTTAAAAAATTTTTTAAAAAAATTAAATTTTTTTTTTAACAAAAGGAAATTTTTTTTTTTTTTTTGGTTTTTACCCCTTTTTTAAAAAAAAATTTAAAAATTTTTTTTTTTTTTTCCTTTTAAAATTTTTAAAAAAGGGTTTTGGGGGGTTTTTTTAACCCTTTTTTTTAAAAAAAATTTTTTTTTTTCCCCCGGGGGGTTTTTTTTTTTTTTTTTTAAAAAAAAAAAAAAAAAAAAAAAAATTTTTTTTTTAAAAGGGGTTTTTAAATTTTTTTTTTTTAAAAATTTTTGGGGGGAGGGGGGAAATTTTTTTAAAAAAAATATTTTTTTAATTTTTTTTTTTTTTTTTTTTTCCCTCAAAAAAAAAAAATTGGGAAAAAATTTTTCCCAAAAATTTTTTTGGTTTTTTTTTCCCCCAAAAAATTTAAAACCCCCCCTTTTTTTTAAAATTTTTTTTTTTTTTTTAAATTAAATTTTTTTTTTTTTCCCCCCCCAAAAAAATTTTTTTTTTTGGTTTAAAAAAGGTTTTTTTTCCAAGGGTTTTTTAAAATTTTTTTAAAAAAATTTTTTTTAAAAACCCCCCCCCTTATCTTTTTTTAAAAAAGGGGGTTTTTTTTTTTTTTAAAAAACCCCCCCCTTTTTTTTTTTTTTTTCCCGAAAATTTTTTAAAAAAAAAAAAAAATTTTTTTCCCCCCCCCTTTTAAAAAAATTTCCTTGGGGCCTTTTTAAAAAATTTTTTTCCCCCCCCCCCCAAAAAAAAGGGTGGGTTTTTTTTTTTTAAAAAGGAAAAAATTTTTTTTTTTTTTTAAAAAAAAAGGGGAAAAAAAACTTTTAAAAAATTTCAACCCCAAAAAATTTTTTTTAGAAAAAGGGGGGTTTTTTTCCCCCTTAAAAAAAAACCCCTTTTTTTTTAAAAATTTTTTTTTATTTTTAAAAAAAAAAATTTTAAAATTTTTTTTTTAAATTTTTTAAAATTTTTTTTAAAAAAAATTTTTTTTTTTTAAATTTTTAAAAGGGAAAAATTTTCCCAAAAAATTTAATTTTTTTTTTTATTTCCAAAAAAAATTTTTTCCAAAAAAATTTTAAAGGAAAAAATTTTTTTTTTTTAAAAAAAACCTTAAAAAAAAACCCCAAAATTTTTTAAAAAAAACCCAAAAAAAAATTTAAAAAAATTTAAATTTTTAAAAAATTTTTTTTTTTTTTAAAATTTTTTTTTAAAAAAAAAAAAAATTTTTAAAAAAAAATTTTTTTTTTTTTCCCTTTTTTTCCCTTCCCCCCCCTCCCCCCCCCCCAAATTTTTTTTTTTTTAAAAAAAAAAAGGGTTTTTTAAAAAATTTTTAAAAAAAATGAAAATTTTTTTTTTTTTTTTTTTTTTTTGTATTTAATTATGTAAAAAAACATTTAAAATTTTTGGGACAAAAAAGGGGGGGGGCCCCCCCAAATTTTTTTTCCCCCCCCCCAAAAAAAAATTTTTCCCCTTTCCCCCCCATTCAAAAATTTTTTTAAAAAAAAAAGGGTTTAAAGGGGAAAAAAAATTTTTTAAAAAAAAAATCTTAAAAAAAAACAAAACCCCCCCGCCAAAATTTTTTTTCCCCCTTTTAAAAAAAAAAAAAAAAAAGGAAAAAAAAAACCCAAAAAAAAAAAAAAAAAAAGGGGGGTTTAAAAAAAAAATTTTAAAAAATTTTTCCCCGGAAAAAAGGAAATTTTAAAAAAAAGGGGGTTTTTCAAAAAAGGGGGGGGAAAAAAAAAAATTTTTTCCCCCCAAAAAAAAAAAAAATTTTTCCTTGGAAAAAGGGGAAAAACCCCCCCGGGGGGGGGGGAAAAAAAAAAGGGGGGGGAAAAAAAACCCCGTAAAAGGGAAAAAAATTTTTAAAATCCCTTTTAAAAAAATTTAAAAAAAGGGGGGAAAAAAAAAAATTTTTAAAAAAAGGGGGAAAAAAATTTAAAAAACCCTTTTTAAAAAAAAAATTTTAAAGGGGCCCCCTTTTTTTAAAAAAAAAAAAGGGAATAAAAAAATTTAAAAAATTTTAAAAAAACCAAAAAAAAAAGGGAAAACCAAAATTTTAAAAAAAAATTTTAAAAAAAAAAAAAAAAACCCCCTTTAAAAAAAGGGGGAAAAACAAAAAAACAACCAAAAACCCAAAAAGGGGGAAAAAAAAAAAAATACCCCAAAAAAAAAAATAAAAACCCAAAAAAGCCCAAAAAAAAAAACCCTGAAAAAACCCCGGGGGGGAAAAAAAAAAAAAAAGGGGGGGAAAAAGGGGTTTTTTTTTAAAAAATTTGGGGGAAAAAAAATTGGGGGGCCCCCCCAAAACCCCCGGGGGAAAAAATTTTTCCCCCAAAAAAAAATTTTCCCCCCCCCTTTTTTTTTTTTTTTCCCCGGTTAAAAAAACCCCCCAAAAAAAAAAAAAAAAGGGGGAAAAAAAAAATTCCAAAAAAAAAAATTTTTTAAAAAAAAAAGGAAAAGGAAAAAAAAAAAAAAAAGGGGGGGTTTTTAATTGGGGGGGGGGGGGGGGGGGGGGGGGGGGGGGGGGGGGGGGGGGGGGGGGGGGGGGGGGGGGGGGGGGGGGGGGGGGGTTTGGGGGGGGGGGGGGGGGTTTGGGGGGGGGGGGGGGGGGGGGGAAAAAGGGGGGGGGGGGGGGGAAACCCCCCCCGGGGGGGGGGGGGGGGGGGGGGGGGGGGGGGGGGGGGGGTTTTGGGGGGAAAGGGGGGGGGGAAAAAAGAAAGGGGGGGGGGGGTTTTGGGGGGGAAAAAAAAAAAAAAATTTATTTAAAACCAAAAAAAAAAAACCCCAAGGGAAAAAAAATTTTTTGATTTAAACCCGAAGCTTAAAAAAAAGGGGGGGAAAACCCCCCCCTTTTTTAAAAGGGGAAAAAACCCCCCTTTTTTTTAAAAGTTTTTAAAAAAAAAAGGAAAAAAAATTTTAAAGGGGGGCCCGGGGGCCCCCCCGGGGGAAAAAACCCCAAAACATGGGAAAACCCTTTTGGGGGGGAAAAATTTAAATTTCCGGGCGGGTTAAAAAATTTAAAAAAATTTTAAAAAAAATTTTGGGGGGGGGGTAAAAAAATTTGGGGGGGAAAAGAGGGGCAACCCAAAAAAAAAACAAACCCCAAAACCCCTTGCCGGCCGAGAAGACGCGACAAGAAAATATCCTCCTGAGTGAGGTAACCCAATTACAAAAGAACACATATGGTATTCACTCACTGATTATTGTAATATTAGCCCAGAAGCTTGAAATACCCAAGATTCAACTCATAGACCACATGAAGCTCATAAACAAGGAAGATCAAGGAGGCACTTCCGTCCTTCTTAGAAGGAGTAATAAAATACTCAAGGGAGCAAATATGGAGACAAAGTGTGGGTCAGAAACTGAAGGAGGGGCTGTCTGGAGACCATTCCACCTGGGTATCCATCCCATGTGCAGTCACCAAAGGTCATGTGGATAGATGTCCAGAAGTACATGCTGACAGGAGCCTGATATAGGTTATCCTTGGAGGTCTGCCAGAGTTTAACATATCCAGAGGCAGATGCTCAAAGCTAACCATTGAACTGATCAAGGGATTCCAAAGGGAGGATTCTGAGTGAAGACTGAAGGAGCTAAAAGGTTTGCAACCCCATGAGGAGAGCAACAATACCAACCAACCAGAGCTCCCAGGGTCTAAACCACCGCCTGGGAGCACATAGGGAGGGGCCCATGGCTCCAGCTATGTATATATAGGGGAGGATGACAGTGTCAGTGGGTGAGGAAGTCCTTGATCCAGTGAAGTCTGGATGCCCCAGTGTGGGGGAAATCATGGGTTGGGAGGTGAGAGTGGGAGAGTGGGAGAGTGGGTGGGGGCACATTTGCAGAGAAGGGGAGGAGGAGGGATGGGATAGGAGGTTCCTGGGCTGGCATGGCAGGGAATGGGGTAAGGGGATAAACATCTGAAATGTAAATAAAATATCCAATATAAAATGAAAAAATATTTTATTAAATAAAATATGGTTTAAGCAGTATCATATTTATTATAGTGGGGTGTCACTTAATGAAACAAATTAATATTGTGTCTTCACTAGGTCTCCTATAATGAATAGCTGTTGCATAGAAAGTCAAGCTACTAGATAAGCATTACTGCTTGTAGATATAGAATTAGACCATCTCTATTGATTCTAATAACAATGTTTTAAAAATAACCAATGTACATTCTTCCCACAATCTTCACAAACTTCATTCAATCATTTCTATTCCATAATAGTCAATAACAAGGATCTATAAACCATCATTGAAGTGTGTAAGATAGCAAACCACGTTATATTAACAAATTTAGGGAAACCTGGAAGAAACTGTTCTCATTGGAAATCTCTATGATCTCCATAATTCAACACAATGTTGAAGTAATTTTGTTATGTGTCTTTCTGTATTTTATGAATCTTACACAAGCAATACTTTTCACTTGATTCTCTACTTCATCAGAAAAGAAAAATAAAGAAAAGGAAAGAAAAGAAAAGAAAAGAAGAAAAAAAAGAAAAGAAAAGAAAAAAGAAAAAACCATCTACAAAATATAAGTTGACACTGGTTATATTGTTGTGTTCTATCTTAATCTTTGTTAGTTTGGCTTTCTTTTTCTTAATGAGGGAGATGGACTATTAGTGTTCAAAGTTAAAGAAAGAATATATCTTTCAATTGAGACCAATCTTGTTTCCTGCATTTGCCACCATTCAGCCCAATCTTCAAGTGGTTCTTTGTGATGTACTTTTGTAAATAAGACTAAAGTAGAAGCAAAAAAATATTTCAGTGTATTTTTATCAATCTACTGATTGGACAGGTGCTTAGCTATGAATATGGTAAACCAACTAAAGTTGCCTCATTAGTCTGGTTTTATGGTACTTTTTATGACCCACATATCACAAAATTACACTCACATTAAAAAGTAACCATCTGGTGTGCATCATTTTTATGAAATTAGCCAATAAATCTGCATAGTGCACTATGGTAAAATATATTGATCCATAAACTACAACACTGAACAGCAAATTGACTGTAAACTAAAACACCAAGCATCCCTTCAGCATTAAAACTTCCATCTCTAGGCTTGCTCCCAAGCAGTAGATGCTGTTGCTGGCTTCCCAACAACTGTGGCAAAATGATGATTACAAATACTCACATGTTATACTACAGACAACCTTGGGGTTAAAATACCATTTTCTGGAGGAAGCTAGGAATGCTTATGTGTGGGAAGTCCTCTGGTGTATTTAATACTTGGATGTACTTTTTTCTCATCTTTGATTTCAGAAAAGAAATATAGAGATTTCATTACTGCTCATGATTTGAAGAAATAATTAAGTTGACAATTAAAATCCTGGAGAATATTGTACCCTCTTCCAATCTAATGAACACCACTTGGTGAAATATAAAAGCAGTTCAAAGCATCAGAGGTTACTAATCTCATCTCTCAATTCAATATACTCAAAAACTATGTGAAAATATAATGATTTAAAAATACTAGCAAGTGAAAAGAAAAAATTTCTTTCATCAACATAAAAAATTTTGAGCTATGCAAAAATATATACATATATATGCCATAGTTCCATGGACCAACTCCATGTAAAGCAAGTATTGTTTTGTTCTCTCTAACAGTAAAATTGAAAGCTAACCTTTTGGAGAAACCTACATCTTTATACCTAGACTAAGTTGTCTCCTAAGCATTTTGTAACTACAGAAATGGTTGGAATTATGCCTGTCATACAGTTTGTATTTTAATTTCATTGTTACCTACAGGTTTTAAAATTAGTTCCACCTCAAATTTTCCTTTGTTGTTTTAATGTTACTGATTCTGATGCTGTTTCCTTTAGATGGTTTACAGGTTCCTTTGCAATCCTCATTTGTATTTTTCCATTTATAGAGTTGTATATTTTCATTAATTCTTACCTATGCTTTTGTACTTACTGAACAAACATCACATAATTCATTTCTACTATTTTATTTTCTTTGTCTGTACACAAGGTCAAACTGTTCTCATCATTCCAGTGCCTTAAAGAATTCTATTTTTACTACTAAACCAAAATAATATTATTTGAAATTATATTTTCCTTTACAGACTCTAGGGAAAATGATTGTGTTTCCTACAATATTTTTTACTCAACATGTCACAGTTCTTAACCATAATCAGATAATAATTTGTGAAAGGAAGGCAGAATGGATGTTACATGTGTGTTTCTTCTGAAACTCATGGATTAATATGATATAAAACTGCTATTGGGTCCAAAAGAAAATCATTTTTTCTTCATTTCTCTCTATTCATACTTTTCTGAGGGACTTTATGTTCATTTCCTAATTGCTATTGATAATGGGAACATATGAATCTGATATTTCCATACCAGATGTCTTATTGAAGTTCCATAACTCCTATTTTGTTTCTTTTGTGATGAAAATGGGCAAGAATGAAATTAACTTAAGAGCATCAGAAGATAATTAGCTCAGAGACTTTAGTGGAGCTTTATGATAGCTAAGTTGTTGGCTTTCAATAATAATAAAGACGGAGGGCTTTCTATACTAAAAGGCATTACTTTTAAATTTGGCTCCCCTATATAAAATTCACTGATTCAGTTTTCATGGGTACCACATTGGTCACTGGATGAGTGTCTGTTTCATCTGTAAACTGTGACTTAGAGTAAGAATGCTTCCCCAGAAAACTATAAGCTAGATATTTTCACATATTTAAAGGAAAGTTTTATTTATAACTATTTATTTGTAGTTTAGGGCATTTTTAGAGATTTTATTTTACCACAGACTATAAATAGAATGAATCTTGCTTTGATTAATTTTATTTTACATTTAATCTCTGTGTCAGTCAGCCTACAGGAGGACCTGCAGTGAGTCACATTTAAACATAGTTCCTTTGCTTGGCACACCATCAAATTATCAGAACAAGTGTCATGATTCTCACATTCTAGTTCTCTCACAATTTTATTTACTCCAGAAGTTTAACAATTGGCTGTTTACTTCAGTTAAAAAGATGTAATTAATTGCAAGAGATTACTTATATAAAAATTTCTGGCATGTGTTAAAATAGGTGTTTCAGGTATGAATCTCTTCATACACATATATATGAATACATATAGTTTTTCAATATATTGTTCTTAATTCATCTGTAATGTCAGTTTACATATTTCAGATTCATTCTTTTATTCTTTTTATTGAATTTTATGGATATATCATAATTCATTATTCATTAAAATGATACTGAAGTATTTTTTCTGAAACAGTAAAATAATTTACAATTTTTTCATTCTAAAATTAGTTATTTGGGAGCCGAAGCAATGGCTCAGAGGTAAAGAGTACATACTGTTGT
The DNA here is from genome assembly GCA_021653895.1 of Mastomys natalensis. Taxonomy (NCBI): domain Eukaryota; kingdom Metazoa; phylum Chordata; class Mammalia; order Rodentia; family Muridae; genus Mastomys; species Mastomys natalensis. The sequence continues at coordinate 721,353 of JAJTUV010002043.1, forward strand.
AATAGAGGACCCAATTTAAGATCACTGCATGCATTCAGTATCTCACAACCACTTATATATACAATTGCAGATGATTCAATGACTCGGGGTTTTTGCATTCATGGGAAAACACACACACACACAGACACACACAAACACACATATAATAAAATGATTTCTACTACACCCATAGATAAATACCTTTCTCAGCCATCATCAAAGAAACTTCCTTTTCAGTTTCAAGCAATGTACTTTGCCAACATGTTGATGTTGTTAGAGACAAGCTTAAACATGATGGGCAGGAATAAAAGTATTCCCAGGACAAAAAGGGTTAGCATGATCAAGCTATATATGCCATTCTTGAAGCTTGACCAAAATAGAAATACTGACCTCAGGCCTTGGGTAATTTTATCAGCAGTATCTGCCACATCAACGCTCAGCAGAGCAGCATTCTTTAAATTCATAAGCTCACTATGCAAAGTTAAGACATCCAGAGAGGTGTTAGAATTATGCTAAATAACCTACAAGTGTCTTTAAACTTTTTCCTAATTATAATGACAACCACTGTAAATTTTAGAACTAACATAAATCCAATAGTATTTGGCATGACACTCGAGATCGCTCCTTACTCTTAAATTCTGAACCTCTTTCAAATAATTTCAATAGGATAAAGAGCATCAATCTGTTGTTCCAATGCCTATCTAAAGCCTGTTGTATGTTCAACACATTAGTAAAATTTTTTGCTAAATGATTAACAAAAGTAACTGTCTTAACTTCTATTGTCATGCTTGTTCCTTGACTGTTTGCATCTATTGTATTGCTAGTTCCTCAACCTAAAACTGACCTTAATACTTGCATGTAATTAAAATGGTATAAAAGCAAAAAACAGGAGGGGGGATGGGATAGGGGTTTTCTAGGGAGGGGAAATGGGGAAATGGGGTGGCATCTGAAATGTAAATAAATAAAATATCCAATAAAAATATAGAAGAAAGAAAGAAAAAAAAGAAAGAAAGAAAGAAAGAAAGAAAGAAAAGAAAGAAAGAAGAAAGAAAAAGAAAGAAAGAAACTTCCTCTAGCAACAAGTGGGAACAAATAAAGAGACCCACAGCCACACATTTTGCAGCAAGTGGGAGACTTTTAAGCAATCAACCCTAATGGATCCCTCCATCAAATCTCCCCCTCATGGCTCTAGGAACCTAGCATACAGGAGGCAGAAAGAATCTAAGCCAGAGGGGATGGTGGACACCAAAAAACAAGGCCCTTTAAATCTATATGACAAAAACACTTATATACTCCCAGAGACAGAAACAGCATGCACAGATCTACGCCAGGTCCTCTCTGTATATTTCATGGCTTCCAGTTTTGTGCTTTTATGCCATCCCTGAGTATACAGATGATATTAGGTCTCTGGCTTTTTCCATCTGTTTCTTTGTTTTGTTCAATTCCAAAGTATTATTCTTTGGTTTATATTACTATATTATACTATATTTTATTTTATTATTAGCCCTTAGAAACCTAATGAGAAAACTGACAGGGAATATATAGATGGGAAGGGAGGTGGGAGGAACTAGAAGAAGGAAAGGGAGTGGAAACTGTAATCAGGATACATTATGTTAGGCAAGAAAAATCTATTTTCAATAAAAGAAAACATAAAAAAGTATTAAAAGTAAGTTTATTACAAATATAATTTGTAAAAATCTATGCTTATATGCTAGAAAGTTTACAGAGAACAAGAGACAAAACTGACTCAAATAAAAGATTCTGAATAGTTTGCCATCTTTAAAATAAATATATGGACTTCAATAACCTTCTCATGTTCAAGTAAAATTTACAGAAAAGTACTCATTTATAATTTCAAACAAGAAGATTAAATTCATCAGTAATGAATGTAATATGATGTGTTATCATTTTATGAGCAAATATGTAGAATATTTGAAATACCAGAAGACAAAGATTTAAACACAGGATGAAATCCTCGTATTTGGAATAAAATGATTTTATAGCATCAAAGTACTAACAACTACTTGTGAACATATAAGTGCAGTTTAATGTATAGAAAACTCCTTACAGTTGGTGACTTAGAAGTGATAACCAGTAATTATAATGGAGAAACCACCATTCAAGGTAACATTACACTAAAAAGGTAAATCAAAAACTAGTAGGTGAACACTCTCAGGCAAACCCTCATGAGACCATGACTGGTATATCAGATCATCTTGGCCAACAGAAGAAACTCTGTCTCAGAAAAAAAAGATAAAAGAAAGAGAGAGAGACAGAGACAGAGACAGAGAGACAGAGAAAGAAAGAAAGAGAAAGGAAGGAAGGAAGGAAGGAAGGAAGGAAGGAAGGAAGGAAGGAAGGAAGGAAGGAAGGAAGGAAATGGAAGTTAGGAATTAACATGGCATAAAGGAAACCACACTTGAGAGCCTAGGTAGATTACAAGCACAATAAAATAGATCAATAAATAAAACCAAATATCCAACATAGGAGTAGAAATGGAAAAATGGCAACTAGACAATTCTAAATAAATAAGTATAATGAGGTATCTTCATATTTGCAGGTCCAAATTCATTCATTATAATAAGGTATAAATGTTTAAAGATATTGATCAAAGAAATCTTAGTTATCAGATTGGTGAAATTAGTACTTGGGGCTGAGATGATGACTCAGAAAGTTAAGGATATATTGTATCTGGTCTGATGACCTGGATTTGATGCCAGGTACCCACATAATAGAATAAAGTAACTGAATCAAATATGCTGTTAACTTTAAATCCCATAACCTGTCCCAGATATGTGTCCATACACTTGCAAGTCACACACATACATACACAGAGAGAGAGGGGGGAGGGAGAGAGGGAGAGAAGGAAAGAGTGAGAGAGGGAGAAAGAAAGATGAAAAGATAGATAGATAGATAGATATAGATAGATAGATAGTTAGATAGATAGATATGGCATGATTTATAACAAAACAATGAAGTTATTCATTCTTTCACCCAGTCATTTTATTTCTACAAATTGACCTTAATGAGCTGCTTCTGATAATACGAGTATAACATTAGCAAAGGTATCCAACATATTATTTATAAACTGAAAATAGCCTCAGTGTTCATATGTAAAAGAGAGTGACATGGTATGTGGTAGATTGCTCAAAGAGATGCTTTGCAGGTGTAAAATTATATGAAGTCAATACTACAATTTATTTTGTATGAAAAGAAGTAAGTCTAAAGGAATAAATGTCATTCCTCTCATGCTACTTATAAGAAATGGATATAAACAAATGCATTCACATCTGATAAGTTATATGATAGTAAGTTCAGAAATGATAGACAAAGTGTGGCTAGATGCTGGTAGTGGCATGAATTGAATGAAGAGAGTGGGCTAATTAGGAAATGTTAACTGGGGGAAATAATATTTTGCAGGCAAACTTTTTATGTTGTAGCTTTTTTTTTTAAACAGGATACTATCATACACATAAAGATTTGCTATTAAGATTAATGAGGATACACAAGATAACAAAAAAAGGCCCAAATATGTGAATTTAATTATAAATCAATAAGAGAATCAAATATTAATAATGGAGAAAAATTGGATCTAAGTAACTGGGAAGCAATGCCTCAACTGTTGATTATATGGCAAAAGAAAGAAACAAAAAGTCATACACACATTGCAAAATAATCCGTTGCAATTTAGACATTTATCTTTAAGGTTTCTGACTTAGAACTCTATGTGTAGTGTAGGTATAAAGAAATAAATATTTGTAAATTCTAAGGTCCTTGTTTTTCATGGTCAATGAAGTTAAAATTAAGGAAGTGAACAAAGATCATGTTAATCTGCAATGCTAGAATGTCACATAGTGTCATATGTGTCATGTACTTTTGTAATTAGAAGGCAAGTGTGCTAATTGCCTTTTATTATTGTCATTTCTAGATCATCTTCATGGAAAGAACTAGAAAAATACATGTCTATGTAAACATATCTACACATGAGTCTTATTTGTTCACTGGAAAGAAACAGGAAGAACATATTGCTAAATATACATATGTTTTGATTACAGCACACAAAGAAATCAAGCCGGAACGAGTCATAAAGGTCCTTCTTGTTAACTAGTGTTGATGATGTCAGGAGATTCTACTCAGCTGAGTAGAGGGAAGCCATCAACAATTTTATCCGGCATTAGACCCTGAATGTTACAATACCAACCTGACAGTCATAATATACCAGCTGGCTCATAATGACATGATTTTTTTGGAGAATGATCCGCTACTTTATAATTGAATTTGAGACATGTTCTAACTTCCATAAGAGGAAATATACACCTGGGAAAATAAAGTTGATCAGAGCTCATGACTAGGAAGGTTATATTATATGTTGGAGGTGGCGACTTACTATAGGTGTTTTTTGATGAGTAGACATTTAGTCAAAATTATTTCTGTTTATATACAATGGAAAAGTACAGTTCTCCATATTGGTCAAAGAAGCATCTGTTTGTAGTGATCAACATATAATGCAAAGACTAATAACCAAAAAGTGTTGGTGAGTATTTACGCTTAAATGAAATATCCATATAATCTCTCCAAGACCCAGGAAACATCATGGAAGACAGAACAAGAAGATGACAAAAAACAGAAGATAGGGAGACATGCTATAAAGCTCTGTCCTCTGGAAATGGCATGGCTATTGCTTTTATGAACTCATGGCATCTGTGGATACATGCACAAAACATGAACTGAAAATGTAAAGGGAAGAGACATGGTAGTAGGAAGCTGAGTAGTTTGAAAGAAAAGGAGGCAGGAGTGGGAGGGTGGTTGGGGGAATACCTTCTTAGAGGTAAAGGCGAGGGGAGAGGGGATGGGAGAGGGGTTTCCAGAGGGAAGACTGGGAAGGAGGACAACATTTGAAATGTAAATAAATAAAAAATTAATAAATAAAGAAAATGAGTGTCAAATAATGGGAGAGGAATAGGGAGGGTAATAGGGGCTAAATATTTATATAGAATGTTATATGTGTAATCAAAAATGTATATTTTTTTTAATTGGATACATTGTAGAATAATGACCAATTTCAAAGTTAGAGCACAGGAAAACATATTCCAATGATAATGGACTATCCAGTGATAAACAAAAATTCAAAAGTGATAAAAAGGGAAATGGGGTCTTATCAGAGATATTGAAATCAATGTATAATAATGATAGTGACTGGGGCAATTTGAACAAATTGATAATGATACTATTGAGCCATATCCATAAAATAAAGTGTTGTATCAATGAACAATCTTTTTCAAAGATTTATTTTATTAGTATGTGCTTGAGTGTAGATGAGTAAGTACATCTGTGAGTGTAAGTTCCTACAGAGTCCAGAAGAGAGCATTGGCTCTCCTCATACTGGAGTTATGGAAATTTGCAAGTCACCTGATAGGAATACTAGAAACCAAACGCATGTCCTCTAAAAGAACAGTGTGTGGTCTTAACTGATAAGCTATCTCCATAACCATTCGATGAGAAATCTTGATAAGACAACTGGACAGAGAAAGAAAGCAAATGTGTATTTCCTCCTTACTGTGTTTCTAGCTAGAACTATAGAACATGTGTTGAACAGAGAAAGTCATCTAACTGGCCCTGAAGTCATAATTATCACAAACAAGGATCGATAATGACTACTAAATCATCAATTAAATGCTAACTTGGGTAAGAACAAACAGAACAACCAGAAGTTTTACTTTAAGGACAAATGTTCTCATTTGAAGCATCTGTGAGTCATCATGTTTAAAAAGCCATAAAGTTGTGTGGGGAGAGCCCAGTTGGTGAAGCATTTGCCTTCTGAGCAAGAAAACCTAAGTCAATCTACAGAGCACAAAGACAAATCTCAACAGTTATGTCATCATTTTGTAATTCCTCCACTGGGAAGAAAGATGCAGGAGAACACGTTGCCAGTCAACACAGCTTAACAGGAAAGTTCTAGATAAAGAGAGACATTGTCTCAAAGTAGATGGCATTCCTAAGGATAATACATGGCATTTTCCTCTAGCTTCTACACACACACATAGACACACACACACACATCACAGAGGAGGATAGCTAATTACCTTTCATTGTTATTTCTGGATCACCTTGACAGAAAGAACTAGGGAAATACATGTCTATATACATATCTACACATGAAACTGGAAAGAGATAGAGACAGAGACAGATAGGCGGAGACAAAGATCATCAAAGTTAACTTAATCATTCAGTAGCATTAATAATTGATATAATAAGGCAGTTGTACTACATTTGTAATTCTATCCAAATTGGATGACTTGTAAAAATGGTATCAGGACCCAGCTATACCACTCCTGGGTATATACCCAAAAGATGCCCCAACATAGCAAGGATACATGCTCCACTGTGTTCATAGTAGCCTTATTTATAATGGTCAGAAGCAGAAAGAACCCAGATGTCCTTCAACAGAGGAATGGATACAAAATATATGGTACATTTACATAATGAAGTACTACTCAGCTATTAAAAACAATGACTTCATGAAATTCTTAGGCAAATGGATGGAACTAGAAAATATCATCCTGAGTGAGGTAACCCAATCACAAAAGAACACACATGGTATGCACTCACTGATAAGTGGATATTAGCCCAAAATCTTGGAATACCCAAGATACAATTCACAGACCACATGAAGCTCAAGAAGAAGGAAGATCAAAGTGTAGGTGCTTCAGTCCTTCTTAGAAGGGGGAACAAAATACTCATGGGAAGAAATATGGAGACAAAGTGTGGAGCAGAGACTGAAGGAAAGACCATTCAAAGACTGCCCTACCTGAGGATCTATCCCATATACAGTCATCAAACCCAGACACTATTGTGAATGCCAAGAAGTGCATGCTGACAGGAGCCTGATATAGCTGTCTCCTGGGAGACTCTGCCAGAGTCTGAAAAATACAGAGGTGGATGCTCATATCCAACCATTGGACTGAGCATAGGGTCCCCAATGGAGGTGTTAGAGAAAGGACTGGAGGAGCTGAAGGGGTTTGCAACCACATAGGAAGAACAACAATATCAGCCAGATCCCCCAGAGCTCCCACAAACTAAACCACCAACCAAAGAGTACACATGTAGGGACTCATGGCTCCAACCACATATGTAGCAGAGGATGGTCTTATCTGACATCAATAGGAGGGGACAATGCTTAGTGCCCCAGCCTATGGGGATGCTAGATGTATGAGGCAGAGTGTGTCAATGGGTGGCCTTGTCAGGTATCAATGGAAGGAGAGGCCCTTGGTCTTGTGAAGGCTCGATGCCCCAATCTAGGGGAATGCCAGGGAGGAGAGGCAGGAGTGGGCATGTGGGTCAGGGAACACCTTCATAGAAGCAGGGGGAAGGTGGATGTAATAAGGGGATTCCTGGGTGAAACCAGAAAAGGAGATATTTGAAATGTAAATAAAGAAAATATCTAATAAAAATATTTAAAAATAACTCTTCTGTGATATCACACTATAAATGATAAAGAAAGCTTGTAAAGATGCTCTGGGTTGAAGGAAGTAAAGGAGATACAACAAATAAATGAAAGTCAGACTTTCGGCCAAATGAGCTAAGCACTCTGGGTACAATTGTCAAAAGCCACATGTGAGCTATAGAGTACTTTATAGTGTTCTTCCTAGTTTTGATAACTGTACTACTGTGGTTATTTAACATGTTAACTTCAGAAGGAAATTATAACAGCTAAGCAGCACATCAATGTGTTTTGCTTTATGTCTGAAAATCTTTAAAAATGAACTTTTACCATGATGTAGACACCAATGTGATACACCACCTGTAATGTAGCCAAGTAGTAATTAAATGCTATTTCTTAGTCAGATTAACATATAAAATGGTAGTAATACAGTCAAAATGAAACTTCACTTACTGTGTTCCATATCCCAAATTCTGACTGACCCAGTTTATGTAAAACTTCAAGTGTAAAATTCTGTGCCTTCTGTCGCCTCCTTTTTATGCACATCTGTAAAATAAAGGAGTTTCATTCTGGCCATTAGTTTTTAGTAGATGAGGGCATTTGGACTTCTGGTGCTATTATTCTGATTATATTTAGAGCATTAGTGAAAGAAAACTAGAGGTATATTTCTAGATGAATTTCATCCTCCTATAACCCAGAGATAATACATAGATAAGTGGGCTGGCATTTAGAACAACCCAAACAATATTAGCTGGCATTTCGGTGGCCACTGCTATCATCATCAACATCACTGCTGTTTCTGATATTTAACCAAGACAACTCACTAAGCATATCTGAGTTTTCCTTTAAGCTATTCAACCAAAGCTACTCACATTTCAAGAACTAAGTGATTTAATACAAGCAAATAGAAGAGCAGCACTGAGTTATTAAAAACTTAAAGACCGTAGCATTCCAGCATGGACATTGGCCTCCTTAACTTGGCAGCCAATCGTCTCTAGTGCTCTCCCACTGGATGACCTTTGAGGAAGCAGTGATCTTTAAGTCCTCTTGTTCTGCTTCATATTCTGCTCTGCGTTTGACACATAAAATCATCTGAAGTAATCATCACCCATGAATGTCAGTGGCATGCGACATTCTCTTTATACACTTGGTTTGTGTCATAGAAGAGACAGAGTTGGGACATTTGACTAAAACATGAAATGTGTTCATATTAAATGCACATTAAACTTCTCCAACGTGTCTACAGAAAGCTCAGGATCAGGATAAACTACAGAGTCAGAATTGCAAAATGCTTTTGAAGACATTGCAGAAAAATTTATATTCAACCTGTTTATAAGAATGATAGTTTCTCTCAGACAAGATGATAAAACTTCAATTTGCACTTAGTGGATGTGTTAGTCTGAAATCATTTCCATGTAAGAAAGTTACAAAGGTTGGAGGAAGGGAGAAGGATAGTTAGTTAGTTATAAGGTGGCATTTGAATTATTTCCCAATATAACAATCTCAAGAAGATAGTAATTCTTTATGAGAACACAGTCAAAAACAAAACAGAAGACCAGGTCTCTGAGCACATAAGTTTATTGAGAAATGTGCATTGAAGCCTTCACATTTCAAGGCTGCATTTCAAATGACTATAATTATAATCAATGATAAGGTTTTGAATCTATTGTGTGTTTTTTCTCAATTCATTCTTTTATATTATAAAAAAATCTAAAAGGGAAACCAATTCATGGTAGCATAATCATAAAAATTAGCTTTGGGAACAATGAAATGAATAAAAAAATATTTTAATATTCTGATCCACTTTATCTCATTCTGAATCATAAAAGAAAGTAATGTTCTCAGTTTGAATTGAATAGACTCTCTAGAGACACCTGATCACATTCCCATAGCTTGTTTTGGTGAGGACAAAGACTAGAAATTAAGAATAATGTGTTTAGTTCATAGTAAGGACAGAGAGGTTTTATTCACCATTAATTAAGCAAGCATTTGATATCACCCTAGTTGAAAAGTTCCAGGCAAAATAGGAAAGGCGGGGAAATAAAATGTGTTCTCAGAAACTTTATTACATGATTAGTGTTGTAGATTAAACTCACATAATACAAGCGAATACAAGTATGAAGTAACAAGTATGAAGATACAAAGAGTGATAAATTCACATGAGTCCCGAAGGTTGAAAGAGCAGGCATTTGGCAAGTATCAGTCATTTTGCCTTACTACTAATGAGCTGTGTATTCTGCCCTGCATTTCATCAGTCAGATGATGAAGGAAGACTTCTCTTTAAAAAAGTTCCTCCTGTGAGAATTGTACACTTTACTATAGTTGAAAGAGAACAATCCATTCTTTGTCACTTTTGTTATGTGTTAATTTGGGTTTAGGAGTCTTCACACTTATTTGAGAGAATGCTTAAGGAACCACTCATATAGTATCTGCCAAATGTTTTAAATTCTACACATGTATTTGTTAGAATACTTTTAGAATGTAAAATTATTTTAAAATGATATAAAACTTCATAAAAGTACAAAAGTTTTAAAAATAATAAGGCACATTTAATAAAAACCAACTGGCACATCAATAATTCTTTCCCTGACAGAAGCAACATAGGAATTCTGAAGTTTGTGGATCCATTCTCTTAAAACTCCTATTAGAATTACATTTACAAACAGTTACAGAGAAAGACATAATTAGTCTCTAAGTCAATTGGTCATAAAGCTTCCGTTCCCTCCCCCATCTTCACATTTCTGAGACCAGGAACCATAGAACAAAGGTACACCATAATATGATCTCTGGCTCAAAATGCTCAAAGAGAACATAAACTTGAAGTAAGTGCAGAAGCAACCCAGGAAAACAAAAATGATCACTGTGAGCAGGATAGAGGTGCACTAGAAGCAGAGATAGTAGGACACCAGGTGCTTTTAAAGGGTAAATGATGGAAACTTTTTGACTAGGAAGGGAGGCAATATAGAGGGAAAAAAGAACAGATAAATAGCATGGGTCATTGAAAAAGACGTAAAAGAAACTGTGCTGTTTTATAGGCTTACTGAAAATAACATCTGTGTCTCTCATGCTCTCGCTCTCAATCTCGCTCTGTGATATATGTCTATCTGTCTGTGATGTGTGTGTGTGTGTGTGTGTGTGTGTGTGTGTGTTTAAATAGAATAATTCCACTATAAAATGTTACAGTGCTACTCTCCAGATCGGTCTTAGACATCTAACAAAATTCCAGTGGAAACTGCTTTCAATTTGATCAGGGGAATCCCAAACAATACAGGGTATTGCCATTGCCCTCAGCTTTCTCCTATAATTTGAAAGAACAACACTATTGCTGAAGAAAGCAGATCTTCAAGACACAAGACTTCAAGGAACTAAGTTAGAATTGGCCTAGAAATCTCCCATCTGAGGACCAGACATTGCTTGCTATGTAAGTTGCCAAGTAAGAAAAGCAAAAGTTCTAGCCATATGTAAATCCTATGGAGACAACAATGATCTTCCCAGCCAAGATTATCCCTAATGGTGCAATAGTGATAATTATCTTGGTGGTAACCAACAGATGTCTAATTAGACCTAAGCCCACTTAATGAGAGGATACTATTAACCCAGCCATCTCATACATAAAGAGTTCATAGAACCTAGAGAACTTCTACTGCCTTATTCCTAAACCAATATCATTTCTAACTGTATCCTAAACACTTATCATGATACCAACAGATAACGTAGTAGTTCCCTTCATCAATAAAGTAGCTTCTTTTTGCAACAGACAGAGTGAGACCATTACAGAGGCATACAACTAATCAAAATGCAGAAAAAAAAATGAACTGTGGTGTGCTCAATCCTATCTAATACATCTATAATGTAACACCTTCACCTAAGTTTCAAGTAAAATTATAGAAAAGGCTATGCAAAAATTATAAACACCAAATGATTAGGTTGCTTGTTGTGCAATGATGTCTTCTTCACATGACAGGGGGAATGCAGGCATATAATCTCTAGGATATGGCTGCCTGAAACCTGCATGAGTAGTTGACATGCTAACATAGGTATGCAGGATTTTGCACAATTTCACTCCTAAATAAAGAGCTACAGACAATCAATGGCTACTGAGTGAAAAATCAGTTCTCTCTAGAGATGAACCAACTGATAATTCACTCAATCCCACTCTAGTTGTCAGTCCTGAACTGTGTACAGAAGAGCAAAATAAAAGGCCTCCATAGGATACATATGGACATAAATGCGTGCACGGCACGTGCATTCACACACACACACACATACAACACAAGCATTGGACCTTGAAAAATTACTATAAAATTTCACTTAATGATAAATTCTCAGGGATGGTAAAGAGGCTCACTATCACTGTACTAGCTCCAGAGTTTTCTGTGTCCTCTTCTGTCCTCCGTGGGCTCTGTGTTCTCCAGCCTCCCCTTGAGGAATCTAGTTTTTTCTCTGGATAGTCATACCACACTACCATTTCTCCAGGACCAATACAGGCTGCCATATGTTCCTATAAACAGTTGTATTAAACAATATTCATATCCAATGTGTTCAGTATAACTGTTTTTATGTTGTAATGGCAAAAATGCATGTCTGCAATAGAGATGGTATGTCTCAGACTTTAAAATATTTATTAATGTCTACATGTGCCATCAGGAGACCACCTAAATGAGGATCTCGTCCTGTCTGTGAACACCAAATCCAGACACTGTTACTGTTGCCAAAAGGTGCTTGCTGACAGGAACCTGGTGTGGCTGTTTCCTGGGAGGTTCTGCTGGCATATGACCAATCAGATGTGGATGTTCACAGCCCATCAAACTGAGCTCAGGGACCCTGTTGAGGGAGCTGGCAGAAGGACTGGAGAAGAAGAGGGGGACTCCAACCACATAGGACCAACAATATCAACCACCCAGAGCTCCCAGGTACTAGACCACCAACGAAGGAGTGTACAGGAAAGGATCCATAGCTCCAGATACGTATGTAGCAGAGGGTGGCCTTGTCTGACATCAATGGGAGGGAGACTCTTGGTCCTGTGGAGGTTTGGTGCCCCAGTGTAGGGAGATGCTGGAGTGGAGGGGCGGGAGTGGGTGGGAGGTTGAAGAAGACCCTCATAGAGGCAAAGCGGAAAGAGGAGAGGGAGAATTGGATGGGGGCTGTGGAGACGTAACTGGGAAGGCAGATATCATCTGAGAAGTAAACAAATAAAATGATTAATAAAGATAATAATAAATATTTATTAAATGGATTTTGCAAACAAAGTTTGGGAAATACCCACGAAGGAACACTATAAATTTAGTAGACCAATATTTATGTTGAATACACACAAAAAAATTGTAGTCCATACAGGCTAGATATTAGTTTGCCTCTTCTAATGGTTTAACAATAGCTTTACATATTTTCAGGCAAAACTAGAGGTCGTTGGCTACTAATTTGCTTCCTTTGCAAGGGTCTTAGAATTTTACTTTCAGTTCTACTACACTGAATTATTGGTAACATCAACAGTCTGAACACTGGATTACATATTACCTTCTAAAGGTGTTTCAAAGAAAAGACCAGGAGTTAGAAATATGTATACTTAAAGGAGTTCCATATGTGAGCAAAGAGGAAATGAACCCAAGCATCACACCTGATAAGAAAAGCTATTATCAACGCACAAAGGCTGGGATTTAGAAGTCACACTGGATCCAGCACACTGGTGAAGATGAGACAGGGAAAAATTGATTCCTAAGGCTCTTACAAGATTTCAGTCCACCATGCCCTCTTGACAATAGACTAGTCTATGCAAAGAATAATAGAAAAGGCAAAGATAAGGATGAGAACATAATACAATGGCCATTTATTCTGCAATATTTGGCAAGCTCTCTACATTCTAAAGACTACTGATTCAGCAAAGCCACAGAACAATATTTTAAAACTGAATTTCTCTCAGCAAGCAGTAGATGCATGCATAAACTGGAATCGGACTTGGTTTTGCTCTGTTTCAAGAAACTTCTGTGAGAAATGAGTCTGAAGTTATGACAGTTTCACTAAGAAGAAATTTTATTTATAAAATAAATAATGTGTGTATATGTATGTAATACAATAATTATATATAATATAACTTATAGATATATATTATATAATAGATATACTATGTATAATATATTAGATATTTTATATAAAAGACATACTAAATTATATAAACTACATAATATATTATCTATTATAGTTGAATAGATGCTCAGTAGAATTGTATATCAAAATTAAAACACTAAGAATCTTAAGTAAAAATGTGTAGATCTCCCATAATAAGGAACAAAGAAAACTAAGGATTTCCTTTGGTTTTCTTCTGGTTTAAATGTTAATTTCAATAATATATTTAAATATGTACACATATATAATAACCATATATATATATATGACCAATTCTGTCTGCAGCTACTGATTTAAATATAATCAGACTGAAGACAAAGATACTTTACTGCACATTTCTGGTGAATGCCCTTAATTTAGGATTTAAACATTGTTTTGTTTGGATCCCAATATGCACATTGATTATATTTATCAAAATTTACTGTCTATCACATTGAGAAAAACAGGTAGCTAAAACCGTGTGTATTTAAATGTGAAAGGAGACTAGCAAATATTTGCTTCTTTGAATGACAATATTACAACCTTTACACTACAGTGTTGCCTTTATATGAATACCCTTTGTTTCGTTCTTGTAACTGGATGCAAATCAGATGGTGAAGTTTCTTGAGATAATTTTTCTATTAAAGTAAGTTACTTCTCCTAACACAGAGCTTTTGTTTACTAGAGATGTGTTTCATTGCCTGTGTGTAAGTAGCCCTTACATCATTGATACCTGGAAATCCGGAAGCCCACAATAGGGCATTGGAAATAACTAGAGTAATACCTGACCAAGAAAATAAAGATATATACACATAACCCTTGGTCAGCATTGTCATCATGGGCCATTCTAATAGCTTTGTAAAGGAGGTATCATCTGACAGAAGGGGCTAGTGGCAATACCCACGGTGGCATATTTCACTGTGGCCCTCCCAATGCCAGTCACATCTAGACACTACGGCTTTAAAAATGACTTTTGAGTTGTTTGCATATTTTAGATATTAGCCCTCTATCAGATGTAGGGTTGGTAAAGATCGTTTCCCAATCTGTTGGTTGCCATTTTGTCCTATTGACAGTGTCCTTTGTCTTACAGAAGCTTTCCAATTTTATGAGGTCCCAATTGTCCAATTGTTGATCTTAGAGTATGAGCCATTGGTGTTCTTTTAGGAAATTTCTGCCTGTGCCAATGTGTTCAAAGTTCTTTCCCACTTTCTCTTCTATTAGTTTCAGTGTATCTGGTTTCATGTAGAGGTCCTTGATACACTTGGACTTGAGCTTTCTATAAGGAGATAAGAATGGATTGATTTGTATTCTTCTAAATGCTGACCTCCAGTTGAACCAGCACCATTTGTTGAAAATGCTGTCTTTTTTCCACTGGATGGTTTTGGCTTCTTTGTCAAAAATCAAGTGACCTTAGATAAGTATGTGGGTTCATTTCTGGGTCTTCAATTATATTCCAATGATCAGCCTGCCTGTCTCTGTACCAATACCATACAGTTTTTATCACTATTGTTCTGTAGTAAAGACTGAAATCAGAGACAGTGATTCCCCCAGAAGTTCTTTTATTATTGAGAATGGTTTTAGTTATTCTGGTTTTTTTTGTTATTCCAGATGAATTTGAGAATTTCTCTTTCTAACTCTATGAAGAATTGAGTTGGAATTTTGATGGGGACTGCATTGAATATGTAGATTACTTTCCGCAAGATGTACATTTTTACTATATTAATCCTGCCAAAATATTTGTGGAGGCTTGATGTCTCTATAGTTCCACAGGGGTTCAGGCATGGCTACAGGAGGTAGCCTCTTCAGATTCCATATCCCCAATGCTGTGAGTTTCAGCTACATTCAGCCCCATTGATTCTTGGGAATGTCTTCTATCCTATGTCTCTTTGAAACCTTCAGATCACCCCACATCCCCACTTCCATAAGTTTCAGATTTCCATTCATTCTCCAAGTGCCTTTTAGGGATGGTGGAGCATTTGGGGGTATATACCCAGGAATGGTATAGATGGGTCTTCAGGTAGAACTATATTTCCAATTTTCTGAGGAACCACGGGATTGATTTCCAGAGTGGTTGTATCAGTTTGCAATCCTTCCAGCAATGGAGGCATGTTCCTCTTTCTCCACATCCTTGCCAGCATGTATTGTCACCTGAGTTTTGATCTTAGCCATTCTGATTGGTGTAAGGTGGAATCTCAGGGCTGTTTTGATTTGCATTTCCATGATTGCTAAAAATGTTCAACATTTCTTTAAATGCTTCTTGGCAGCTTGAGATTCCTCTGTTGAGAATTCTCCATTTAGCTGTGTCCCCCATTTCTTTTATTGGATTATTTGGGGGTTTTAGAGTCTAACTTCTTGAGTTCTGTATATATTTTGGATATTACACCTCTTTTGGATGTAGAGTTAGTGAGGATTGTTTTCCCAATCACTAAATTGCTGTTTTGTCCTATTAACGGCATCCTTTGCCTCACAGAAGATTATCAGTTTTATGAGGTTCCATTTGTCAATTGTTGATCTTAGAGCATGAGCCATTGGTGTTCTGTTCAGGAAATTTCCCCCTGTGCCCATGTGTTCTACACTATTTCCTACTTTCTCTTCTATTAGATTCAGTGTATCTGGTTTTATGATAAGGTCCTTGATCCTTAGACTTGAGCTTTTTACAAAGTGATAAATACGGATCAATTTGCATTCTTCTACATGCAGACCACTAGTTAGAACAGCATCATATGTTAAAGATGCTTTCTTTTTTCCACTGTATAGTTTTGGTTTCTTTGTCAAAGATCAAATGTCCAAGTATCCATCAGGGGTATGGTTTTATTTTTAGATCTCCAACTCTATTTCATTGATCTGCCTATCTGTCTCTGTACCAATACCATGTGGTTTTTTATGATAATTGCTCTATAGTACAGCTTGAGGTCAGGGATGGTGATTCTTTTATTGGTGAGAATTGTTTTCACTATGCTCAGTTTTGGTTTTTCCATATGAAGTTGAGAATTGTTCTTTCCATGTCAGTGAAAAACTGTGTTAGAATTTTGATAGGGATTGTATTGAATCTGTAGATTACCTTTGTAAAGATGGCCATTTTTACTATGTTAATCCTACCAATCCATGAGCGTGGGAGATCTTTACATCTTCTGAGGTCTTCTTTGACTTATTTCTTTGGGGAACTTGAAGTTCTTGTCATACAGATCTTTCTCTTGCTTGTTTAGAGTTACACCAAGATGTTTTATATTATTTATGCCTATTGTGAAGAGTGCTTTTCCCTAATTTCTTTTGCAGCCCATTTGTCATTTGTATAAAGGAAGGCTTCTGATTTGCTTTGAGTTAATTTTATATCCAACCATTGTGCTGAAGTTGTTTATCAGCTATAGGAATCGTCTGGTAGAAATTTGGGGGTCACTTATGTATACTATTATTCACTTCTTTTTTGAAGGCCTCTTTCATCTTTTAAGATTGGATTTAAGGTCCTTTTCTTGTGCTTTGTTAAGATATCCAGAACTTGTAGTAGGATAGCTGTGATCTGAAGGTATCATCTTGCCTTGGCTTTTGTTGTTTGTGGATTTTTTGGTTTGGTTTGATTTTACTTTTTTTTTTTTTTTTTGTTTCTTTGTTTTTTTTTTTTGTTTTTGCTTTGTTTGCTTTGCTTGCTTTTGCTCTGCTTTTTGCTTTGCTTTGCTTTGCTTTGCTTTGCTTTGCTTTGCTTGCTTGCTTGCTTGCTTTGCTTTGCTTTGCTTTTTGCTTTGCTTTGCTTTTTGCTTTGCTTTGCTTTGCTTTGCTTTGCTTTGCTTTGCTTTGCTTTGCTTTGCTTTTTTAGTCTTTCTTTGCTCTTGTTGCTTGCTTTGGTGCTTGGTGTTTTCTTTTAGAGGTTATTTGCTGTGGAGGTTTGTCCCTGGATGTTCCTCTTGTGGGTATTAGGTGTGGGTTAGATCAACAGATCCTGTGTGGTTCGAGTATTTTTGGGTTGTATGATCAGGTGGGTGGAGAGGTTTCAGGAAAATGAAAGTCTACCAGGGATAGCAGATTGATCAGAGCACCTGGAGTCCTTTCTTAATATTGAAGTCATCCTAGAAAAAAAAATCACAGTTTGTTTTGTGTATGAATTGCACAAAAGAGCATGACATTGCTTTCAAGTTCATTTCTTTTCACAATAGCATATAATAAAATGAAAGCTAGTGTTCTCACATTGTCTTTCAGGTAGGACTGGATAAGCAATGATTTATGCCAAATATGATGTGATTGGTAATATTAAGTATACAAAGCCATAGGTTTTATTCTGATATTCTCATGCATATTTTTGCATATATATGTGTTATAGATGTATGTAAATATATTATGTATCAAATACATATACAAACACATATTCATACACATACACACACATATATAATGGCACACACATATACATGTAACACACATTTATATGTAATATCTAAACCTTATTATATATATATACATATAAACATTATATATACACATATACATATATATATAATGATATGCACATACACATGTAACACACTATATAGTAATACTAAACCATTATATATATATATACATATAATACATATACATATATACACATAATATATATATATAAACATATCACATACCATGTAAACACATATACTAACTTATATATACACATTAAACCTTATTACAATATACATTAATATATGTGCATCAGACTACCTTATTGTTACCTAAATCATATATATACATATGGTTATTAACATTACATAATAAATTTTATAACATTATTACAATATCTATACATATATACATACACTTCCTGTATTAAGAGTACATACAAACATACACCATTGTCCACAATCACTCCACTTTACACTGGTCCCTAACTAAATTTTTTAACCTTTAGCAATGAGTCATACCAGAATTAAGTAGATTTTTCTTTCTTATTGGTTATAAGGACCTGATGTTGAACAAGCTGGTACAATTCTCTCTCTGATCTCACGCCAACTCTAATAGATATTTCATAAACTTGACTCATCTCAGTCTGAACATATAGCATTTACTCTGAAAATACAAGCACAGTAACTGGCCCTGACTAAAACAAGGAGCAGAAGGATCACAAGATGAGATTGTGGTCAAGAGAAAAGAAAAAAAATAGATGGAGAAGAAAGAAGGAAATAATTATGTCTTGGGAAGTGTCTGTTTTAAGACATGTATTAAGAATGGATTAAGAGCTTTTCTACATGCACTCCAGCAGCCAGCCAAATTCCCAATAAAAGTGAAAGAGAAGTAATTAGTATAAAATTCCTAAGTTGGTACAGAAGAAATCATACAAGAAAGTAGAAGAACATTTATATTAATAAATTGAGATGTGTGGGTTTTCCACTCAAAAGCTTTTAAAAGATAATCTTATCCATTTTTGTTCATTTATTCAACAATCTTTCACTTCAGTCATAACTTGTTCAAAGGTTCTTCTAGGCACCTGGTCCCAGTGTATCAGAAACAATGGGAAGGTTCCTCACTCTTAGTGAATTTTAATTTTACTTAAGTGAAAACAAAGAAAAGCAGCTGAAAATTATTTCAGATAATTTCAAGTTCTTTCATTTTAGGGAAAATAACATCATTGAATGTTAGGGTCTGTTGTTAGGTTTTTAAGATTTATTTATTTTTATTTTACACGTATAAATGGTTAATTCTGTAAGACTGTGTACCACATGCTTGCTTGTGCAATAGGGGTTAGAAGAAGATATAAGATTCCCTGAAACTGGATTTACAGAGAATTATCATCTACACTGTAGGTAGAAAAGACAGAACCCTGGTCCTCTGGAGGAGCAGCCAGAGCTGTCAATCACTGAGTCATATTGCCAGCCATGGTTGACATTTTCTCTCTTTAATTAGCATATATTAGCAGTATGTAAATAATGTTTTCATAAGACATTTCCATGCATGTATGTAATGTATTTCGATCATATTCAGCCTATTGTTTTTATCATTTTTCATTAACAAACCTAAAGAACATGAAGATAAAAAAAAAAAGCCTTGTCTAAAAAAAATTTGAGTAAATCTGTAAAATTTTCCTTGATGATTATTTATGTGTAACATTTTAATTATTAAAGTTATTATGAATTAATGATAACAACTCATGTATCTAAATATGCCATACCTTTCAAGACAGGTCATATCTGTTACTGAATTTGAAATTGTTTTTGGAGGATAAGAGTCAACAAACATTCTCTGTAAATGTTTATACAGTGATTTTGTTTCTATAGAGCCATAAACAAAATTAAGAAAATTATATGGGTACTTACATTGCTAAAGAAAAACATGTCTATGTCTATTTTTGACAATGGTCAAAATATAATCACAAGTAAGTATAGCTTTGTTTTACACAGGGCTAGTTAAGATAAACGGAATTTTGTTAAGGTTAGAAGGTCAGATAATTGGTGTTCAAAATCAGAATTCCTTTCCAAGAAATGTGTTTCAAGCATTCATTTATCAATGATTATAATGCTACTTTGCATAACTCATTCTTAAAATATCTTCCAGAAGGAGAGTAACAAAATCTGAGATCAGACCACATGAACTTCTTTTAATTGAATTTATCTCTCTCCTGGGAATTCTTCATATTCATTAGACTTTATTCGTGATATTACATTTCTGCCTATTGCTATATTTCAGATTATCACTTTGAACTGAAAGTTGTGAACATTCGTTACTTAATCAGATAATTAAAATGGCTTTTCAGAAAGCATGAATTTTTTTTCTAGTAACATTGGGTTGTGGAATAACCTGCTGGGGATTAGAGTTTGGAAAATCTGATAAAAATTTGTGTGAGAATGAGAACCTTGGTTTTTATTTTAATGTTGACAATAAAATTACAAAGTAGCTAGCTCAACTTTTTACTTGAGACTCAATGTTAGCTGTTAAAACGGTTTCTCCATAATATAAATGTCCCATGTATATACATACACCTTATAATTTTAATTGAACTTCAATGTAAAATGCTGTAGCTAACACAAAAAATGCTGTCCACTAACTGACCATCAAAGTTGGTTGCAGACAGTTACCTACTATAAAAGTTTCCACATCACCCCTGACCTCAGGATTGCAATGTTCCTTTTCTTCCTCACTGTGAAGACATTGCCTTTCTATGTGACAGGTTAAGTTGGTACATTTAATTTCAATTTAAGATAAAATTCACAAGACACAGAATGATAGGGCTTATGAGAAAGAACCAATTTACAATATTAGCTAAATAAGACGTAACATATTCCCTTAATTTTAATACCTTCTGATAAATATTAAGGCAAACAGTGATCAGATTTTAGCCCCTTACATTTTTTCCCTCACATTTAAAGGGAATAAATTTGTCCATATAAGCCTTTCATGCTTCATGTTTATATCTCTGACTGTGATTTCCATCTCAGGCAGGTGAGATCCAAATCTCAAGCCCCCTCCCTGTGTGTCTCATTCATCTCCTTCTGTGCTATTGCTTTTAAAAAAACAATCTCACCTCCTCTCATTCTGTGGACGCCATTCTTGCAAGTTAGTCCTCTGCTGTTTAAAACACAGCATTGACCCACCAAATAAAGAGCGGCTGATGAGAGGCAGAGACATCCGCGAACTCATCAAGAACAAACAAAAAACCACTTGATGTCCTTTGCTTGTAAAAAATGAGGCAAATTGATTATTGATGCTGCCTCTGACGCCCTCGATTCTTCGTGTGGCTGCTCTGGCTGAAAAGATAATCATATTAAACAAGTTTGTTTTCTCTCCACACATCTCTGCTGCCTCCGCCGTCTAATGTGATTTAAATAATTTTCCACTGGTAAATAGCTTTCCTGGCCTAGCAAACAAATGACAATTGGAAATTTATTACGGCTCTGGCCTTTCATTCGGTTCCCTTTCAGTTTTTGTGAAAATGTGCTGCTATGATGAGATATGCCATTTTACATTTCTCATTTTTTTCTGAACACCATCTTGCTGGAACTAGAAAGTTTGTGGTAAATACCTAGTCTGTTAAGGATGCCTTTGTTTTAAGAGTAAGTATAAATCTCACTGCATAAAGAATGAGTTACTATTGAATTCAGCAAGTCATAAATAACTAGTATTTAAAACACAACACTAGAACTTCACTCTTGTTCTATTAGTTTTTTTTTTTTTTTTTACTTTGCAGGTGTGTATCAATAGAAAAAATAGGTTATGTGTGGAAATTTTGCATTGACTGATACAGGTATAATACAGTTTGCAGGAGACCAATGGCATAAAATAATGAGAACATGGGAAGATCATGGGTGCTTTTGGCTTCTCAGCCTGATTGCAAGCTCTAGGTCTGTCCTGTACCAAGGCAGAGTGTAAGAGTGACAAAAGAGAACACCAAGCATCCTCCTCTGGCTTCTATGAGTATGAGCATACACACACACACACACACACACACACACACACACGGGAGAGAGAGAGAGAGAGAGAGAGAGAGAGAGAGAGAGAGAGAGAGAGATCAAATAATAAGTAAAGAGAGAGAGAGAGATCAAATAATAAGTAAAGAGAGAGAGAGAGATCAAATAATAAGTAAAGAGAGAGAGAGAGATCAAATAATAGGTAAAGAAAACTGAGTGATATATATATAATTCTATGTTTATTTGATTTTAATTTCCCCTAGATTTTGCTTGGGTAGGAGCATGAGAATTCTGGGTGCTGAAATGGGTAGAGAATTTTGAGGAGAAATATTCTAATACTTTAATGTTCAATGCGAACTTGCATGCTGCTTTCTCTGCTGTACTTTAAGCATGGATAGCAAAATTTTCACAGGGACCTAGAACTCCCAGAACAATTCTAAAAGCCACACACAGGTTGCCTTTTTGCATGTTAAAATTCAACACACAAGGCCTTAGACAATGGCAGGGAGAAACTAGTGTCAAACACAGGAAATCAGTGATTTAAAAAGAAATCAAGGAAAACAGTAAACAAAAACAGTAGAACTATGAATTCATGAGAAAAAAGATGATTGTGCATTAGAAGTGTAGAAGACATAAAGAGATACAACTTCCTAGGTACCTAATAACAACTACTTACAGATGTTACTGCTCTTCTACATGTGTGTCCTTGTCTTATACTGCACTCTGATTCTCCCGATTGAGAAGACTTTTGTAGGCATAATCATCACTTGTATTTTAACATCATCATCTCTCTTTATATGAACTTTAATTCATTTCATTAATCCTAAATAAAAGTCTATTGATATTTTGGAACAGCCTTAATTCCTTCACTAAACAAAGAACATTTGATGTAAGCTGGGATTAGCTTGAAAGTTTTCTTAGATCCCCATCTCAACGTATGCTTTTCTTGTTATGCTCTGCACAGAATTTGTAGGTACTCATGAAATAATAGCAGCAGTCATTCTCACGGTACATAGGTGGTTCTGAAGCCCTAATTACTGATAGCTAATAGTGTCTTTTAGTATGCATGGCACTTACCTACCTGTCAGTGGGAGGGCTGTAGGGACAAGTTGTAGCTCCAATAAGATCATCTTGAGAATAAACAAAATCTAGCAATTCCCATACATTAAGAAAATGATGTACAATGAAAGAGATTTGCCTTGTGATTGTTTGCAGATTTGATTGCTGGTACAAAATATCAAACTCTCTTTTGTCTTAAAATAGTAATAAACCTGAATATTGCCTGTATTGAATGGCTGTGACGTTCTATTACTTCCATTACACAACCAAGGACAATTTAAGCAATGTAAAAACTGCCTTTTTAAAGAGAAGCTCCAACCTAACACTTGACACGGGATTTCTGTTCATTGAAAGCCTGTTTCCCAGTGATTCTGAAGAGACTTACAGAGGTGGGATGATGTTAAAATGCATGCCATTTTAGTTTTGATGTGCCCATTTAGATTCACGGCATGCAATAGCTAAGTATTTGATTGCCAATGCAGTTCAGGATATTGGTTTGTAAAAGTCATGCTGAATTTTCAAGCTAAGACCAAATAGTGATATTACCATTTGGATTATTTTAAAAGGATTGAATGCATAACCTTTACTTTCCTGGGATCCTGTGGGTCATTTTCTGCATTCTATCCCAGTACTTTCTCCCACCCCTCTCCAACACACACACACACACACACACACACACACACACACACACACACACACTCACGACATGTACACACCTATGTCTCTCACACACACATACCACATATGCATATGTTTCTCTCATACATTTCACACATACACACCTCTCTCTCTCTCTCTCTCTCTCTCTCTCTCCACACACACACACACACACACACACACACACAAGCATGTACAGACACCAAAAACACAAGCATATATAAATTCTGAGAGGCAGATATAGATTCAAGTAAAAAAAAAAATTAAATTTGCATACAAACACATACTGAATTTGCATACAAACAAATATATATATTTTTTTTTACTTCAGGCTCTGATTTCTGTCCAACCTCAGGTCTTCGACCTGTGAAAGAAGCATTTGTATGCTACTAGCCTTATGTATCATGCTACAAGTACCTTATTGTTCTCCCTTCTTTAATCAGAGTTTTTGGAGTAAGTAATAAGTTCTAGGTGCTAAAAACTTTTAGAGAAGTAAGCATGGTGCAGACTCAGGCAGATGTGTAGTCTATCACAACAAGATAAAGCCACCATTTCAAGGAAGCCAGGAGACAATGGTCCCTTTTTTGGGTTTATCTGAAAGTTATCAAATAGACAAGAGAAAGAGAATAGAATGTTTTTCCTAGAGGCTGAGAAATAATGTGTTACATGGAAATGTGAAAATTTTAAAACAAAATGTAAGGACTGAGAAGCATCTGGTCAGAGGACTTGCCTAGTATTCATGAGGTCCTGTGGTCAATGCCGAGCTCCACTCAAAAAAAAAAAAAAAAAGAATTGAAAATTAACTAAGACTCACCCATCAGACAGAAAAGTGGCATGCCTCTACAAAGCCACTGTGTATAAAGCAATGCTTATTACACAATTGGATTGAAGGTATAAATCCATATCAGGTAACTATATATTCATAACAGGTAGCTATCAGCTGATGGCCTCAACAGCTCTAAATCATCAACAACATTTTAGTTATATCATTACTTTCCCTGTATTTTTTATTATAAATGAATTTTAGTTGCATTTTTCAAATTACGTGGCCCGAGGAAAATGAACATGATTAGGAGATAATGTCACGGGGACTGTCCCACTCTGATTTCATCCTTGTGAATTTTTAGTACAACAGCGATTTCTGCAGGCTTTTTTCTCCAATTATAAAATAATACACATCAGCTATTAAAGTCATGGAATGTGTAAATTAAAAAGAAAAAAATAGGATGGGATCAAGTCACATTAGGGAGACATGAAGTTTGATTACATGCTTTCTAGGGCTTTTGACTTTAAAAATGAATCAGAATATATGCTGTCTGACATTCTGGACCTGTGTCACCTCCCTCAGTATACGATTCTACAGTTCCTCCTCATTCCTTGAAAATATCATTTTACTTTTTATGACTAAGTAGAATTGCACTGTAAAAAAGTGCTGCACGTCCTGGTAAAACTATCATGGTGAATTCTCACTGAACATGACCAAAATGAAGAAAATGCCTAGTTTGTCCCAAATCCAGTTTGTTTCTAGCTCTAGAAAAGAAAATGGCTGGTAATCAGAAAGAGGGGACACAAAATCGTGTTTTCCTCTTCCCAAAGTATAGGATGTGTAAGCAAAATGAGAAATGCAACATACATATCAAGTTCAAAGTCAGATTGTGCTATGTGAGACTGCCTCAGAAGAAAAGGGGAAAAGGAACAAAGAATGAAATGAAGGAAAAAGGAAGAGAGGGTGGTAGACAGGGAGGGAAGGATGGAGGGAAGAAGGGAAGGAGGGAAGGAGGAAGTAATGAATGAACTAAAGAAGGAATGAAGGAAGGGCAGATGAACATAGTTAGAATGCTTATTCCAAGTCTCAGGTAAAGGATACTGGTGATTTGAGCTGAGCTGTTGACGGGCGGGGAGGGGGAGGGAGGTAGAAAGAAGAAAAACTGTAAGACATAAAATATACTCTGAAAATGATATGAATTTGATGACAAAGAAACAATAAGAGAATAAAAAGACTTTTTCCTTGGTGACTGACAAGTTATAGTTTGATAAAACTTAATAATGATGATACTGTGATATTGTTAAATGACAAAGGGGAGACAAAGAGAAATACAATTAAAATAAAATGTAAAAATGCTGGAGAAGTGACTAAGGGATTGAGTTGAGATGTTAAAAGTAATCGAAAATACCAAACTTCAGAGTTAGCGTGGCATGCCCTTCTCTAAGGACACACATCCTTAAACATCAGCCCTCTCCATTTAAAGCCATGGAAATGAAAGAACTCATGAAGGAACAATCATACATAATGAGGAGAGCTTCAAAGCATCATAACATTAAAATTTTGGTAAATAAATTCACTAAAGAATAGAAAAGAAATAACCCCTCAATTGGAAATTATAATATGTAAAATAATATGCATTTAAGCAAGAAGAAAACTGAATCAATAATTAATAACCTTCTAGAGCAGAGATCACTAAGCCCACATGGATTCATTGATGAATTATACCAAACATTTAAGGAATACATTACATAATTCCTCTCTAATCTCTTTCAAAAGATAAAAGCTGATGGACTTATTTCTCTCTGGTTTTGTGAGGTTAGCTTTTTCTTAATGTCTACTCAGAAAAAAAAAAAGACATTATGATAAAAAATAAATAATAGGATATTTCATAAGCATAATTCAAACTCCCTCATTAAAGTTCTATAAAATTAAATATACTTTGTATCATTTCATAAAATGAAGAAGACTCAACGATATACTGCTATTTATCCTTAGTAAGAAAGCACATTCAAAAATCAAAGAATTTTGCAAGTGTCATCACTGTACGAAATGTCAGAAATGTCAGACTCTCTTGTTTTCTTAAAATAGTAATAAGCCTGAATATTGACTGTATTGAATGGCTGTGATGTTGTATTACTCTATCAAACAACAGAGATAAATTTTAAAAGATTGTTTTTAACATTGCTTAAATTGCCCTTTATCATACAAGATAACCCTCAATACTAGAGGAAGGCTTCCTATTTTATTTAATAATGATAAAACCTGTGGGTATGGTCACTTAATAGTGAGCAGTTGAATGATTAGGAGTAGGACGAAGATGTCCCTTCTCAATGCTTCTTAACACCATTTTCCCCCCATCTATAGAAATTAAACAAAGGAAATAAACATACTGATTGGGAAGGAGGAAGTAACTTCTACTTGTTTGATAGATGATACAGTCCATCTATTTAGAAAAAAAATTAAAGTTTCAAAATGTCTTCAAGAACTCAGGCATTATAACAAGATTTTAAAACAGTGAATATACAAAGCTCAATAGTGGAACCAGCAGTCTCAATTTACCTGGACCCCTGAGATCCCTCAGACACTGCCCAAGCAACCAGCGGATATGAGGCCCCAAACACATATACACCAGAGGACTGCTGGTCTAGGTGGAGTCAGAGAAGATGCACCTAATTCTCAAGAGAGTGGAGGCTCCAGGGAATGGGGAGGTCTGGAAGGTTGGGGGGTTGGGGAAATGGGGACATCCTCATGGAGATGGGGTTGGGGAGATATGGGATGTGGAAACATCGGAGGTGGACCAGGAGGGGGATAGAATCAGGAGTATAAGAAAAAGATTGAATATTTTTTTTTTATAAAAGCAAAAACTAAAAATTAAAAAATTAACATTATACGAGTCTTGGTTCAAAGAAAGACCTGAGAATCAATCTAACAAAACATGTACAAATGTCTATATGAATGAAGTTATAAATATTAAGGACTAAATAGAGATATAGCCTGTATTCATGGGTGATAAAACAACATTGTTAAGACACCATATTTCTTAACTTGATCTCTTGGTACAGTGCGATGGTCAGCCTCAAATAGTCCAAGCAAGTTATTTCATGGTTAATAATAAATTATTTTAAAATGTATATGATAAAAATATAAGACTCAGAGTAGAAAACAAAAATCGAAATAGAACAAAGCTGAAAACTGGCACCATGAGAGTCTTCACTCATGTATTATAAACCTTTAAAGTCTTTAAAGTCTTTGGGGGCAGTTGGAGGGTGGAAGCTGGCTGCATTCAACATTCAGTAAGGCTAATTGACCGAATAGAATGTCAATGATTTCAGAGAATGAGAATATTGCAAGTCAGAGGCAATTAATGTTAGACCCCTAACTACACATCTATACTCTATCTTCATGTGGACCTAACATCCTTGGGACATTAGGTCAATGGAATGCAGAGATTCTCACTACCTGCAAAAGTGAAGGATGTCAGCAGACAGCAGTGAGGCAGATTTCTCTGCTTTGTAGTAACCACCCACCTATGTTTCAACCACTATTTGAATGTACTGATTAATGTTCTGCATTGCTGTATTACTATTAAACCTTCATGAGTGTAACAACACTGGAACATGGCATTTTGGTATTACAAATCTGTTTCCTGAGGTACCCATATTTAGAATGAGAATAAACCCTAAGTCCCTTTGGAGTAAGCTACAAGTGTTGTTACTGTTTTTAAATGACGATATAACTAAGACTTTAGAAGTAGAATAATGTTTAAAGGGAAACAAAATATAGTTGCTGATCTTAAACAAAAGAAAAGATGCAAGGTTATGGAGAAAGATTGTCTTTTTATATTTTTTCCTTTTACTAAAAATATTTTTTTCTCATATGATAAATCCTGATTATGGTTTTGCTCCTCCCAGTTCCTCCACACTTTTTCTTCCATTTGGATCCACTTTGTTTTTGTCTATCATTAGAAGAAAAAGCTATCTTCTAAACGTTAGACTCTAAAAGATAATAATAAAATATAACAAAATAAAATATAATAACAAAGTTGTACAAGAAACAAACAGAAGGAAAAGAGCCCAAGAGAAGTTACAAGAATAAGACCAACTCATTAACACACTCAGGAATCTCATAAAAAAACACTAACCTAAAAGCTATGATGTATATGCCAAAGACCTGGTGCAGACCTATGCAGTTCCTGTACATGCTTTCTCAGTTTCATATCTGTGAGTTCATATGAGATTTGAGCATATAGATTTAGAGGGCCATGTTTTCCTGGTGTCCTCTATCCTCTCTCGGGCTCTTCCCTGAACTAAGTGGAGAAGATTAAAAGAAACATTCTAATTATGGCTGAGAATTCCAAGGCCTACCATTCTCTGCATATTTTCTAGTGGTGGTTCTCTGTGTTTGTCACCATCCGCTGCAGGAATAAGGTTTTCTGATGATGGCTCTATAGGACAAATCTTTCAATATCACAGAATACCATTTGGAGTCATTTTATTGCTAGTGGTTTTTTTATTCGTTTGTCTGCTTGTTTTGTTTTTTGAACAGCAATATTTGGTTTTACCTGATTCCTAGTTATCCACGTGGTGTCAGGTATGTGTTTCATCTTATAGAATGGGTCTTAAGTCAAATCAGAAATTGGTTGGTTGCTCCCACAAGTTTTATGCCAGTGTTGTCCTAGTATACCTTGCAGACAGGACATGGTGTTGACATTTCTCCTTTGGTAGTGTGCAAAGTGCCTTTCTGTTCCAAAGACCCTAGCACACAGATGTACAGGCCCTACATAGGCACACGCTCAGCTTCTTTCTGTTCAATGGGAGTGTTGGATGTTGTCTTCAGCAGTGGAACCTTGTTGTCAATTTGTGAACAATCTAGACTTACGAACAGCATAGATGGCCTGAGGATGTCCACAAAGTCCTTTTGGTCAACAACTTAATTAGATGTTAGAGAATCCAAGTACTAGAAGCCCCATTGTGTAACAAGAGATGGTCAATTGGTACTTTGTCTCTTCTATTATTTGGTTATTTAATTTAGATCACTATTGTATATCTATAGATTTTAGGAAGCTTCTACTACTGTATTAGGTTTCCTACTACCTCTCAAAACATCTCTTAATTTTATCTGCCTCATTATGTCTCCATGTCTTTCCCTTCCCCAATTAATCTGCCCATTCCAGCCCCCATCCATTCATAACCATCTTTCTAAATGAGATATATCTGTATACTCCAATATGCTTACTGTAATCCTTCACTCTAGATCTAACCTCTGTAGCTCTATGTATTAAGTTTGGTTATTATTCATTTAACAGCTCATACATACATACATACCAGATAATAATAGTATATTTCTCTTTCTGAGTCTGAAATACCTTAATTGAAATGATTTTTTTCTAGTTCCATTTATTCACCTGCAAATTTCATGATGTCAGAAATTTCTAATGTTTACAAAAATTAATTTAGATTGACTAACATATCTAAGTATACAATATAAAACTCCTAAAAGATAACAGAAAAATACAAACAAATTTAGATTTATTTCCAAATTTTAGGTAAGAAGAAAAAATTTTTGCAGAAGAAAAAAATTGATAAATTATGCCTAAAAGATTAAACATACATATATGATCTATATAATTACTTCATGAGAAAAGGAAGACAAACCACAGATTGAGAGAACTTTTGAAAACGTATCTAGACTGCTATTCAAAAGAGTACTATGAACATTTAAAATTCAACAGTAAGAAAACAACCTGACTTTAAAAATAAATCCTGTAACCAGTACAAACCCTGCATCAAAGTGCATACAAAGATGTGAAAGAAATTCATGAAAAGCTGCTCTACATCATATGTTTTTGGAAGAATTAACACTGTAAGATAGAACATAACTATCAAAATGGACCAAAATCTAGAAGCATGGCAATACCAAATGCTAGCAAGGGTGAGGAGCCACAGGGTATTCAAGGATTACCGGTGGGGATAAAAAATGGTATAATGGTTTCATACAAAACCACACAAAGCACTGCTATGCTGTCTAGTGATTAAAGTCCCAGGCATCAACCCAGAGGAGTTGAAAACTGTTTTGCACATGGGAATATACATGTAGATTAATTCAAGAAACTGTTGAAAGTAGCTATGTTATCTTGAGAATCTGTATAAACTCTAACACATACATGCAGATAGTGTGTTGTGCTCTAGAAAATGACAAACTATCAGCCCATGAAGACAGGAGAAAATTAAATGCATACCTGTAATTGAAAGAAGGCAATAGGAATGTGCTCCATAACTGTAGTCACACATAACAACAGGGATATGTTCCAGTAGAACATCAGCAAGCAATGTCATTATTTTGGAAGTGGAGTATATCTCCACAGAGAAGGCTACATGACTCACTGATTTAATTTTATGAAAGCATCTTAGTGTGTTCCATCTATCTTTGACCAAAAATGTCACTTTATGTCACATTACTATGCATTACATTCTGGAAAAGTCATAATTATGGAGACAGTTAAAGGATCAGATGTTGCCAGGAAGCAATAAACAGGGAGGGATAGGTAGGTAAAGTATATAAGAGTTTCAGCAATAAAAGAATTCTATGCATGACTACATGATTGATGACAGTATAACAGTAGATGCATGCCACCATCCATTCTCATAAAATATGTAACATCAAGAATGAAGTCTATAATGTAAAGTATAACTTTGGTGACAGTCATATGTCAACATGTATTTATCTGCTGTAGCAAGTGCTTCACTCTGATGGGGTATGCTGACAATGCCTATGCATGTGTGGGGTGAGAGATATGGAGAAAACCTATATCTACTACAAAATATCAACTGTTAACCATATGTGAAATAAAAATTAAGTACAGTTCAATGGTATTTCTCCAGGAGGAACCAAATCAAAAAACAAAATGACAACAGCCCCCTTGCAAAATCCCTCTAACATTCTTTGTTTGAAATGATCTCTTTCAGAAATTTCATAGTGAAACAATAACTGTCAAGGTACTCACACAATTTCACCACAGAAGCTTGAGACAAATCATTTTCCTGTCATCTAATTTGAATGTTTGTTTTATTATTGTATCACCCTTTTGCATATTAGCATATTACTTATAATGTTGTTCTAGTGGAATCTGAAGTACACCTGCTAGGGAAGTAGCACATTTGTATGCAATTAAGGAGATGTCAAAAAAAATTGGAAGGACTCACATCCTTTGGCTAAGCCTTGTTAATTGCCAGCTTAGTGGAGGCAGGGGTGGGGAGTGTCTAAGTTCAGCAAGAGATTGTCTCAAAGGAACAAGATGACGAGTGATGGAGAAGACTACCAACACTTCCTTTGATCTCCATGCATGCAGAGGCATGTCCACACAAGCATGCTTGCAGTAAGACATGATCACAGCACAGGCATGACCACCTGCATAGGCACATGCATCATACCAGCTCACTCACACATATACATGCATACAAACACTCAAAGAACTGGAATAGGAAGAGGTGGAAGAAAAGGAAGGGAGACAGAGAAAGAGAAGCAGAGGTAGTAGTTTCCAAAGGCAGATGCTAAGGGAAAATGCTCTGAACATGAACATGTAACCACAAGTTTTTCATGCCTTTAAATACTAATAAGGAAGCTAAAATAATTTCTGTGAGAATATTTCTTCCCCAACCATTGAGTTCATTTTAGAAAATAAAGGGGAAGGATCTCATATAGGACACTAAAATAATACAAATACAAATTAATGCAAAGGGCTGTTCGGAAAGGTCAACAACAGAGGCTAAAGCAATTAAAGCTTTCATGTTGGTGTGAATGACAGTACATCTGTATCCTGGTACTGATAATGTTGCCCATTCAATACCAAAGAAAAGAAGAAACAGTGATCATGAAATCCCATTTATTGTTATATCTTGGCACCAGCAGGTATCTAGATGCAGAACAGGGAGAATGCATGCCAATAGAAAGAGAATTCAGCAGTGCTCCTCTCCTGCTTCCTTCAGATAAATCTGAATATCTATCTGCATCCCAAGTTTAAATGCCCTACTCCTTGTTCTTGACATAGTACATCTTTCTAAAAGAACCAGTATCATACAGAGACAAAGTTACTTATCTATAGAAATACTAGGCAGTCTAGCAAAGTAACGTTAAGGTTGAAGTATTCATTGTATAAGCATGAGGATGTGGGTGCAGATACCCAGAGACCATGGAAATGCTAGGTAAGGTTTCCAGTATGTGTATCCTTAGCACTGAAAACAATTTTCCATAGCCAAGTACTACAGATTTAGGGAGTAGAATGATGGTCACTAGGGGTCTTTAGTGAGAAGGAGGATGAGTAACACAAAAGGCTACATAACCATATACCCAAGCATAAGTAGATAGTTCTGCTGTGATAAGGCACAATACAGTAACTACAATCTGTAATCTATAATTTAGTGTATTCCAAACACTAAACACTTAGATGTGATAAAGATTTAAGGAGACATAAATGGTTTTGAATCTCATAATGGACCCAATAAATTTATAGAAATATTATATACCACTTAATAGAAATCAATTCGTTTTAGTGAAAATAATTAGTTAGAAACCTGTGGGATATTTGACCACCCAGTAAGTGACAAACAGAACAGCAATCTTTCTACCATTTCCTTTGGAAGGGCAGTGAGTTTTAAAACACAGCAGAATGGACTCTCATGGCATTGCTGTGAGACAACAATCACTGAAAAATTTAGCGGGATTGGATGCTGCAGTGCCTGAGAACTTTCAGAAAGTTTTGGGCTCTCTGAATGATTCTCAGTAGGAAATGGTGACTCCCGTGCCTTCAGAAAGGCTTCTCTTAGCCATGCTTGTCCTCAGGAAAGTCCTCTGCTACCAATGACCTAGTCAGTTTTTCTGAGGAAACAAACCCCGCATTTTGTTCATTCTCAAGCAACTCCTCCATGAAGCTGTCCCTGTCAAAACAGAACATAGAGATGTACCTCTCATTCACATCTCCAGTGCACACCTGTACAGTTTGCAGGGTCTCATCGCCTCGCACTTTTAGATTTTGAAATGACATTCTGTAAACTCTAGTTTTCTGTGTGAAGCTAAATTGAAAATTCCTTCAAATATGAATCAGAGTCCTTCCATTTTATGTTGCTTGGGCTTTGACATTTCTAAGTAATAAACGGAGATGAACAGAGGCAGCAATGTAAATCAAGAACGTAAGTCGCAGGGCTAAGATCCTGGCCCGGGAGAACTACCCTAGGCTAGTTGGTGATTTTTGATCAGTAAGGAATATGAATTAATTTAATTTGTTGGTATCTATCTAGGAACAGACACAATTTATAGTTAAAAGCCTAAGAATTTGACCCAAGACAACAGCTCATCTAGGGTGAGAGTTAGTCCTAAAGTCAACTACAGTTCAAAAACCAGTCACTGGTAATGTATGTTTACCAACAAGTCTTTAGCTTTTCTGTTGTTTTTTTGCTTTAAGTCAAGAAAGTAAATGATAGTTCAATGACATCAAACTGTTACATTGTATATACTGTCTGTTAAATAATACATTAATTACCTGAAAAGAAATCATATGCAGCACTTGTCAGAGGTCACAGAAAACATAAGGACAAAGGTTTTATATTCAACCTGTCCAGCTAAAACAAGGATGTTTTTCCTACATGGAATTTGGCCATTTTGAGGGGCAGGGTGAGATGAGAACTGAGAAGGGTGTGGTACTGCTAGACATGATTCATGCCTGTGATAGCACATGCGAGCTGGAGGCAGGACTGAAAGTCATACATGAACACAGGCTACAGCAAGACCCTATCTGAGAACACGCAAACAAAATAGCAGCATTTTTAGTGCAGTAAATGAACTGAACTTAAAGGTAGTGTAGAACCAAGAGACAAGCTAGAACTCTATCATGCATTAAAAATCTTTTACCTCCTTCATAACCTCCGTAAATCATGTTCGATTCAGTCTGCTTTCCACATATCTTCCCTCACCTTCTGTGGCAAGGGGAAAGCTTTAAAAAGATTTTATTTCCAGGCAAAGGGACTTTTGATTTAAGGAGATTTCAATGCTGAGCAGTAGCAACAGAATAGTTTTAATAGTGTTGTGTTCAAAGCAAACACACAGCTCTGCAGAGGGAACGGTCTCAGATCACACTTGAACTAAAATAGGACGAGTGTGTCATCCACAAGAACGACATAAGGGCTATGTCCTCAGCTCATATGACAGAAAATGAGGTAATTTGAAGTTTGAGAGAAAAAGAGATAATTTGACAGTAAATTTACATTGAGTTTTTTGCTGGAATGTCCTTATAGCACTTGAGAATAATCCTCTCTACCCACTTGAGGTAAAAGCTTCCTTTCACACAAAAGAGAAATTGGCTTTAAAATAAGAGGTTTTCAGAATGGGCTCTATCCTGTTCTTGGAACTAAGCAACTCCATTAGTGCTATAGATTTTGTTTGTTCAGCCCCAAGTACATAAGAAGAGAATAATCAAGACTATTTAAACAAGTATCATAAGTAAAGGTGGTTATTGCTTTAAAAACTAGATTATGTTTATGGAAACATTAGAAATTGAGTAAGCAGCATCTATCTTGCTACTTCATATAAACACACTCATACACATATACACACATGCAAGCGCTCACACACACATATAAATAAATTAAATAAAATTTCAGTAGACATGTAAACCCAGATTTCCTCAATTCTGTGGCCATTGTTACTTTATAAAATTATAGGTCAACTTTATTATCAGCAATGTGAAGGCTTTAAGTAAAAATGACATGCTGGTTTAGTCTGCACAGGACAATGCCCTCTCAATGACATACACAGTACTGTTGGCATCAACAAAAATCAGCAGTCAACACTGAGAATTTTCCAGTAGCAAACAACAGTTTTAGCCATGAACATAGTCTTAATTTGACTTTGTTTTATTTATACTCATAAAATTGTATACATAACTAAACACAATTTTAAAATTCAAAGAAATAATATAATAAACAATCCATTACCATGGAAGGCTAAAGAAATTCTTTGGAACATAACTTTCAAGTCATAGTGAGTGTACTTTCTACATGTTGGTTCTACTCTCTTGGCTGTTATATAAAATCCAAGTGTGAGCCATTTCAGGGATACAACCCAATCCTTAATAATAGGAAGAGCAATCAATTTATCACGAAATACCACCAGAGACATGGCATCACTCACTTGAGCCATGCTGGCACAATTTCTTCCATTAGGTCTTTCTGTTTATTAATCTCCAGCCTCAGTGTTTGAAAGCTTAGCTCACAAGGATATAATATGATAAATCACAATAGACCAATCTCAGAAAGATAGCATAATAAAATACCTAGATTTATTCTAAGAAATTTGCCATAGACTTCTAAATCAAAAATGAGATTGGACCAAGTAGCACATTTAGCTTGTTTATGCCAGAATAATAGCCATTTGTGCTTACTATAACAAAGTCTCTTTTTAGAATTTCAAGGTCTCGTCCACTCATCATCAAGTGTCTTAAACCTTAAAACTATATTTCCATTTCTTATTACAGTTCCCATGAGAAGCAAACTAATCTCTCTTTGCCTGTGCCTCTTCCCACGTTCTCCTATGTGTTCAATCTTTGCCACCTCCCAATCCCACAAGTGTTTCCTTAGGGTCATTTCTTGTGGTACACATTTTTGCACTAAGCATTTCTTGACACATTGCATTTTCCAGCATTAAGTTATAGATGACAATATTTATCAAAGAAATTTGAAAGATAAAATCCCATAGCTCACCTTTCCTAGAATAAAATAATTTCAGGGAACAACTTACAACTTGCCCTACGGATAGCAAGCAAAAAAGAACAACCCAGGTATTTCTAACTCAGCATCATGCTCTTATTCATGTATTTGGAAAACAAACAATGAAAGAAATATTTAAAAAATAGATGGAGGTATGTGAAATTTCAATCACGTGAAGTATTCTCAAAGTTGAACCTTCTGGAAGACAGACAAGGGTCTTTGAGTGATTTTTGAGGAACCACCTCTTCCTTTTTTGTTTCGAAGGAAAAGAGAAATTAGAAATCATGGTTGAGTGGTGAGTCAAGAAGAAGGAATAGTGTGTGGTGTGTGTGTGGTGTGTGTGTGTCTTTGTGTGTGTTTGTGTGTATGTGGATGTGCATGTGTGCACACTTGCATGTGTGTGTTGTGGGTATGTATGTGTGTGTGTCTGTGTGTGTGTGTGTGTGTATGTGCACGTGCATGTGTATGCACTTGCACATGTGTGTGTGTCTGTGTGTGTGTTTGTGTGTACGTGCATGTGTGCGTACTTGCACATGTGTGTGGGGTGTGTATGTGTGTTTATATATGTTTGTCTCAACCTAACCCAGAGATTATTAATAAATCAGATCAAACTCTAAGTCTCAAATCACAAGTCTTTTGCCTTCATAAGAAAGCCATAGCTTATGATGTGCCAATATACAAGGACCTGTGTTTGGTTGCTACCTATGAGTACATGGTCTGATGTAAATCAATTTAAATAGAATTCTATATATCAATGCTTCTCTATGATGACAGGCAGTTCTTAACACAACACAAGCCTAGTTATGATTGCAAAGGCAAAGAGACAGAAAGGGGTTCCTTGGTAGAGACTGGACAGAAATGAATATTAGGACATACATTCACCAGCTTTGAAGACTAGTTGTCATGGAGAGAGGGCAGAGCTCATCCCAGTAGTAACCATGTGATAACAATATAGATGATTTCCTTGAAATGATATATGCACAGTCACACAATTCAGTCACACTACCTTATACTAAACATGTGAAAAAATATTCTCCTAATCTAGAGATGCAAATCTGAGTTAGTGTAAAAAAGAAAAGTACTTTACATTTTCTCCAAGAGAGTCTAAAAATAAATATCTAAAAAACAAGATAGTTAATCCTTATAATCCTTATACCTTTTTTGCTTTGCAGAACTCCTCTATTCCCTTGTAGAGAGACATCTGCAAAGAACAATTTAAGTTTTTCGCTCTGTATAAAGTGATATTTGATGAGCCCTCTGTAAATGAAAGTTTCTCAGATAACCAAAATGGAGTTCAGTATCTTAAGCTATGAGCAATACATGTAGCCTGCAAGGTCTAGTGATTTTATTCTTTTCTTTTTAAATCTTGTGACAGGGTGCATTTAAATCATTTCTTCTCTTCTACCTTTGTTTTGTTCTCCACCTTCTCTAATCTTTGCTTACAGGAGGCCATTTTTAGGGCTGTGGAGAACCAGATGTTGTGGAGGCCAAGTTCTTCATGAACTTCCCATC
Organism: Mastomys natalensis; assembly: GCA_021653895.1. NCBI lineage: Eukaryota > Metazoa > Chordata > Mammalia > Rodentia > Muridae > Mastomys > Mastomys natalensis. The sequence goes on from JAJTUV010002043.1 coordinate 758,988, forward strand.
AGACTGAAGACAAAGCACACTCCTAGATGGCCAAGGTATATCCAGAACACAGACCTTTAACCCATTGTCTCTCTATACTCTTCATGATACATTTGTAAAGACTCTTCTCTTCTGAGAGAAATGCTTAAGAGAAAGAGTCTCTTAATATTCAAGGACAAATTTGAATACACCTGTCTCTTTCCAACTAATATCTATGTGCCAGGTCTTCCATACAGTAGTAAGGTGTATTAATCTCAGACATAAATAATAATTCCATTTGGTAATTGAATTATTAAATTTCATTCTCTCTCTCTCTCTCTCTCTCTTTCTCTCTCTCTCTCTTTCTCTCTCTCTTGTTTCTGTCTTTCCACTTTTACTGACTTGCACCCCTTAATTTATATGCTTATAAATATATTATAGATTAAGATAAATTATCAAGGAAATAAGCATGTCTTCTAAATTTCTAAACAAAAATTACATTTTAAAATTTTCTCTAAATAATAATAAATGGATTTTCCTCAATTTATAAGCAAATATACCCTGAAGAATTGCTACAGAACCATGTAACAGTACGGTCTCCATTTTCCCACGTTCTCAATAACATTGAAGTGATAGTTCATGAACTCATTCCTTTTGTTGTCACTGTGACAGTACAACAGAGCATCTTTAGGAAATAAGGAGCTATTTTCACAGTTTCAGGGTGTCGGTCCACCATGGTGAGGAATCAGTCCATCCCTAGTAGCAAAAATATATGGTATGGTTCGTCTGCACTTCAACCAATAAAAGAAGGGCACAGAGTGAAATCAGGACATTCAGTGTACGTTCTAAGTAAGCGCCTTTGTCAGCAAGGCTCCACCCCTCGCACAAACCACATCACCAACTTGGGACCAGATAATCAAACACATGAATCTGGAAAGGACATTTCAGATTCAAATCATAATGGCTCTGTTTCTAAGCACATTAATTTGATGTTAATGTATTTTTGATAATTGTAGCACAAAGGCTATTTGATCAAGGAGTTAAATAGGCACTCTATCTGTTCTCTTCTTCTCTAACTCTCATTTGTTGCTCAAATGAGAAACCAATCTTAAATAATTTACTGAATCAATCTTGAGTACAAATTAACCTTTTAAGGAATTATGCATTTTATTACATGTTATCACTTCAAAAATAAGCACATAAGAAGAAATGGAATTTTGTGCAGTAAGTAAATCTAGATAAATGACTCTGAGGTTCTCAACAGTAGTACACAGGTTGAAATCAAAAGTCTCTACATTATTCCACACAGAACACTTGGGTTCATACAGTTTAAATAACTGATCAAAAAGCTAATACTATGTGCAGGGCTAAAGCAGAGATAAATTTAAGCCTGAACCCATTAAAATCCAGAATGTGCAATCCTTTTAAAGTACTTCACCTCGTCCCATTGTCTTCTTAAACTTGAAAAATAATCTTCAAGTTTTCTTCTTGTCTTCACTAACAGTCATGTATATAATTAGTCTTGGTGAGACTCTGAACAAGGCTTGAATCCTTGCTCAAGTACAGATGAATATTAGAGTATTTGATAAGAATAAATATGAGTTCAAACTAGAGTATTGTCTATAGTCACTATTGTGGAAATTTTGAGGATCTGTCTGAGACATAAATAATGCATGGAGACTTTTATTACAGTTTAAAGCTTAGGACACTTGCTGGGGCAGTCTCCGAGATACAACTTAAACTTAACTGGACAATTCTAGCCTGCAAACCACCACCTGGCTAGCTCTATACCTCCCGTTCCACTCAAGTCCATGTCTGTTATCTTCCATGTGCTTTCTGAATCCCGCTTCTCCTTGCCTTCCCTGTATTGGTCTCTCTGCATCGAAGTTCTGCCCTCATACTTTATGCCCCAGATATTCATTATCAGATCTTTATTACAACCAGTCAGAAGTGAGACAACACCTGATACTGCCTTTAGGTAGGTGAAAAAGTACAAACATATATAAAATAGAAAACCTAGTAATGGGCCACAGAAGTAATAATACCCAAATCCTGCCCGTACTTAGCTCTCTGCTGGTGCAGATTTAACAATCAAAAATAGAGACAAACCTTAAGACAATTTGAGTAAGGTCACTCCAACAACTATTTTCTCTAAATGAACCATGGTAATATCCACATTAGGTCTACTTACTACATCCATTTAGTCTACATACTAAGTATACAATTAATAATGGTTTAGCAGTGATTTTGGAAATGAATATAGCAAAATCTAACTCTTAAATAAATATAGTTGTGATTAATTACATAAAGTATATGCTTCAAATTACTACAGAGACATTGATATTGAAAGTTTAGTGTTAATTTGGGTACATAACAAGGACCTTTATAGTCTAAAATTCTTTATTTTAAGAACATGAAGGTAGAAATCTCTTGAGAGAGTTGTCCACAGTTCCCTGGTACCCATAGTTCCAAGAGACTCTCAGTAAAGTTAACTGTGCAACAAAACTCAAGATAGAGCTAGACTCTGGGAACAGACAAGTCCTCAGTGAAATTAATGTTCTATTTTAAATGAACAGTTAATAGAGGAGAAATTGTCATTTAAAGCCACTGTTCCTTATCTTATGCATACTGTACTTTGTCTCCAATAATTGAGATGTGGTTTCCTTTATGGCTTCTAATTTAAGAATTGGCAAAAAATTTTCTGGAAGGCATTGATGACTGTTAGGATATCACAGATTAAAAATCAGAATTTTTAAATTGTCTTATAACACTAACCTTAAGTAAACATCATATGAAATATTACTTACCTGAATACATTCTCTCTCTCTCTCTCTCTCTCTCTCTCTCTCTCTCTCTCTCTCACACACACACAACACACACACACACACACACACACACACAGAGTTCAATAATCAACCATTGGTGAGACAGTAGTTGAGAGTGAAATAATAGTTACTGGAGGCCAAGAGGAGTAGGGACAGAATTGTTGAATAAGTGCTGTTATAAGTAAGAGAGGACTAGAAAGTCTGTGTGTGTACAATGCAGTAGAGTCACTGTAAATAATAAAATATTATGTATTTCAGAAAAGAATAAAAGAAAGCATTTCAAAACCTCTCCTCATAAAGAATGATAGTGGAGGAGTAGACACATTTACCCAGATTATCTACATGTACCAGAACACCACACAACACTGCAAAATTATACTTAATGTTGTTTTCTCTGATAATATGTATTTTGATTACATTTCAAAAAAATCAGTATGTCAAATTATTTCTCCAGATTTCTCCTTCTCAGAAAGATAAGTCAACAGTCCTATTGTGTGACAATTTTGTTATATACAAAATTCTAGTGATAAATACTTTTAATAATATTTCATAATCTTAAACAAAATTATCCCAGATAATAGGTACAGCTTTGCTACCTGCTTTGAGCTCTGTGTGGGCAATGCTACCACCCCTGCCCAGATTCCCTCAGATATGTGGATGAAAGACACACACACATACACACACACACACACACACACACTAGCTTATTTTTCATCCTGCCTTATGGTTCAATTGCTGAGCACTTCTAATCTCCCACCTGGGGCAATGGCCACTCTGCCTAAGAACTCATATGACTGGTCACTTTTTCTCCCTCAGAAGCATGGCGAAAATCCCTCTCTCCCTCTCCTCCTGCATCTGATAGATTGCTTGTGTAGACCCAGAAGTCCTGTCTATTCTGTCCAGCTCATTAGACACTAGCATCTTTATTGATGAGTCAAGAACCAATTGGGGAACAGGACCTTAGCACCAGCACCATCCGCTACATACCCTCTTAATTCAAGTACTTTCATATGTAACAGACAAATAAGTAACTCCTACAGGTTTTGAAAGGGAATAATTCAACCTCAAAGTTAAACAGTTAAGAGTTGGGTTTAGGTTGAATCCCTTTTTGGAGAAGTGACTCAACCAAGTTCATAAGAATCTCTTTCTTTCAAGCTTTCAACTGCATTTTCCCTATGTTTTAGTTTCATATTTAAATCAGCTCTCATTTGATGGTGACAAGGTAGGTATATACACTCATATTCTACAATTTTAAAAATTCTCTCAGTAGTCTTAGTAGTTCCAAGACTGAATCTCTGGGCTGGCTTGGACCATGTGCCAAAGGAGTCAACCCCAGTAAAATACAGAAGAGTGGGAAGAAAAAAATATTTTCTTCACACAAAACCAAGGGTTTTTAAAGAAAAAACAGCAGAGAGATATGCAATACAACATATTTTATACATACATAACAGGTTCGCATCATATTTCAAAATTTTCCTTTCCTAGCCAATATCTAGTACTACTACCCAGACACCACCATTCTCCAGTGAAATATATGTTGTGAGTGATTCCCACCAAGTGCTCTGATTTACACATGTACTTACAGAGAACACATTCATCAACTTCTAGGATCTTTTCGTATATCCATCTCATTTAAATTCCAGTACAGAGGGCTCAGTCAGTTATTTTTATATATAAAATTTTAATCTGCTACCAAGTCTTCAATTTTCATCCTTCCTCTTTGTAAAATCTGTGAAGAGCATGATCAATTCGTTCTTAACCCAACCATGTATTTCCCTGTAAAAATAGAAGTAAATGGATAAATTGAAGGAATGGATTTCTACCAGTGGGCATGGGAGGTCCTTCAGGGGCTGGGATGTGTAGTTTCTGTTGTTATCTAACAATAATACAAGATTCATCATCTAAGAGTCCATTATAAATTATTGTGCATGCAAATGTGGATGAGTTGGACAGCCAAATTCATCATGACAGAGTTTCCTTTATGCATGTGTCTACAGTTGGATTACAGACAGACTGGGGGTGACTATCAGCGCTCAGCATTATGGGTGAGAAGATGACTAGATTATGCCTCTCAGTGTCTGGCAGGCCAATCTAGACTGATTCATGTGCTCATCAAAGATGGAAGAAATACTGAAAGCTGTTCTCTGAATTGCCTTGTTCTCTAAACTTCTCATTTGGTCAAATTAACTCATCACTTTAAACTCTATATCAAAGTGGTCAAAAGACACACACAAAAAAAGTAAGGATTTGTACAGCTTTTAGCAGAATCTTGCCTCAGGTGTGTCCTCCTGGTATTGGATTATAGTCATGTTAAAATGCACACTCACTCTACCCACAAGTTGTCAGTAATAAGTCCAAGAATTCACAGCCCACATCGTATCTGGATGAGACCCTTTAAACCCAAGTTCTTTTACACAAACACTTCTGAAGCAAACAAAGAAACAACAATAACAGCAACAACAACAAAAACAGACTACCTGTCAGACTTCCCTGTCTACTAAATGAAATCAGATTAAGAAGTACTTAGGAGCTTAGTGAGGCTCACCTTTGGGTGTGCTTTAGGACGTTTTCATAGAGGAGTAACTGAAAGAAAAATATATGCCCTGAATATGGAAGGTACTATATCATGGGTTCTGGACTGAATAAAAACCATCTGAATGCTAGCCTCATTTTCTGTCTTTTGGTCTAACAAGATGTGAAGGGCTCCTGAGGAAAGTTTAAGAGTACTGGGTACATGGACCCTGCCATCCCTAATCTATTATGATGGACTTTAGCTTGTCAAATAGTGAGATCAAGTAAACCCTTGCTCCCTTAATGTATCTTTTGCTGGATATTTGGTGACAACAGTGAGAATCACAGTAAATACCTTCATTTGAAAGGTATAAAGATACACTGTACCCATGGAAACTCTAAAATTTCACTGGGAGTATGCTACTAGGTTTCCCTTCTCTGAAAGCACAAATGGTTTCTGTTACCATTCTTCCCCTTCAGTGGGTGTTTGAGAATCACATATGGCCTCTAGTCCTCAGTTCTACCACCATTCTACAATGTCCTTTCTTTATTCCATTACTTTCCTTGGATGAACAGTATGCATTAATTACTTTTGCATAACTTATTGAAATACCCAGGAGAACTACTTAAATGAGATAAGATTTCTTTCAGCTCATTTTTTCAGGGGATTCGGAATGTGGGTGCTGGACTAAACCTCACCCCAGGATTAGGCAGAATGGTATGGTAACTCCAACAAATGTCAGTAGCAGAATATGATCGTAGGATGTATAGTGGAGGAGCTTCAATACCTGTGGAAGACAGGAAGCAAAAGATGGAGTACAAAACTGGAAGTACTCTAGGGTATGTCCCTTGTGACCTACTTCCTCCAGCTAAACATCATCTCCAATCTTCTACCATCCTTTGATTATAACAGAGCACTCATTATCTAATTGTCTTGGGAAATACCCCACAGATACCTGTAGAGGTTTGGTTTAGCAATCTAGGTTTATCTCCATCCAATCAACATGACATTTAAGATTAACCATAGCATGGCCCAAGTTGAAATTTTAAGGACCTCTTAGCTTCCTTTTTGTTTGTAGACACTTGAAAATCCAACCACTTTAAAATTTAAAGTATCTCCTTTAGTATAAACTGCTACCCTATTTTAACATGCAACCCCCTTAAAATCTCTACAGTATTATACATGTCTGATTTTATTACACATCTGATTTGAGATATATTACACCAGCACCATCACAGCAATGTTTTTCAAACTACCCTCCTTATTCTCTAGGTTTGCATATGCATTGCTGCTCTGCAAAGAAGGTATCATGACAAGATGCATTTGAGAACCTTGAAGTCTTTTGTATACCCAGCTCAGAAGTCCCTGCTTCTACTAACTTAAGTCCTTAAATCTCCACAAACTATTTATGACCACATCATTGAGTTGATGTTAATCCAGAGATCTCTATATCTACTATATACTACAGAGATAAATGACTCCATTTTCAAACCCTGCAAACCTGTTCCTGCTTGATCCTCTTTACATTTTCTTTTAGCCCTTCAGTCCCTTTTTCCTCCAGTGTTTCCCTCCAGGCCTTATCATTTACAATAGATAGAATAAAAGTCCTGAAACCTTTTTTCTTCTTGGAGACATTTTGTACTAGGTTGTAATATACAGCATGTTATTTTCTACCTGTCTATTTATTGTATTCAATTGTTTTGCCAATTATTTTGTGACAATATAATGTGTGGTTTGTATGTAGTCTTCTTAGCCTCTGGGAAAATTTTCAACATTATCTTCCTGGATTTAGTTTTAAAAAAAGAAAATTTATTTTTTTTAACATTTGGAAGCTCCATAGTCTAAGGTTTTTGTTCTAGTTTCATCATCTCCGAAGTCAACTTTTAAATGAAATATATAATGCTATGGAACAGATTTCCAAAATCATTGCTGACACATTTACATATTGTCTGGCTAGCCATGTTGATCTGCATCAGACTGTGATGGTCACAGTTAGGTTCTGCCACCTGCCAGAGTTACCTGAAAAAAAAAATGGCTAGAGACTGATTAGCCCAGTAAATGCACATGTGCATTACAATGGTCTAGCTGACATCTGGAACAATGATAGTGATGGTGCTGCATGAATAATGTCATTTCAGGAGGAGTAGCTCAGCATTCAAGTGCACTGTTGCTCTTTCAGAGGACCAGGATTTCGATATTTGGCAGCTCATAACTGTCACTCACACCAGTTCCAAGGGATTTGATGCCTTCTTCTGATTTCTACAAGTACCAGGTAAGTACGTGGTAACTTATAAACATACATACAACATAATAAAAATTAAATCAATATTTTTGTTAAAGATAGTTGTCCAGACATTATTCAAATTGTTGTGCCAGAATTTAAAGACAAAACATCAAAACAAAAAGATTGTATGAGGTCTACTCTCAGAAAAGAAATAACATCAATCCTCTTCTGTCACACAGTATCTGCAAAAAGCAACTACCATGTCAAAGTAGATTCAATAGGCAAACACCCTCCTAGTACTATTGATGGAAAGAGGAGCAAAGTCAGATTGAAAATGATGCTGGGAAGACAGACTTTCTGGGTTTGCTGGATCTTTTTGTCCCTCTTCCCAGTGTGGTCACATTGAATGACATACTCATTCAATTTACAGTTTTACTGAGATACTATTTCAAATATTTTAAGGATTATATTGAACCGGTCAGTTATACTTTGAAATCAAATTCTAATGTGTTTTACACATTCTAAATTTTGTCAAAATGTTAAATCAGAGTCTAAATTAAGAACACAAGGAACAATTGAATCAATAATTTGAAATTTTTATTTTGGAATTGTTGATGCTCTGGATATAAATTTAATAAAATGCACAGTTATCAATATTTATGCTAAAAACATATTGTGATCATTCTGGAAAACACTATTCATAGTTAATGAACACCCCAGTTCTTGACACTGTACACTCTGATTTTCTTATTGAAGCAGGGCAAGAGGTTAAAGTGTGGAGTCTGAACATTTTTCTGGGTAACAGTTTGTCCTGTGATACATTACAAATAGTGAGGAGTTTCATTAGTCTTTAGATTGCCTCCAATCGTGACACCAGGACAATTTTCTGAATCTCTAACCAAAACAAAAGTGAGATATAAAACAGAATCTCTTTCTCTAATAAGAATTTAATTATTGTATGTGTGTATATGTATGTTTGTGTGTGCATGTGTGTGTGTGAGAGAGAGAGAGTGTGTATGTGAGAGAGAGAGAGAGAAGGAGGGAGGAAAGGAGGGAGGGATAGAGGGAAGAAGGAAGGGAGGGAGGGAGGGGAAAAAGAGAATCTCCGTAGGTCTGTGTACACCATGTGTGAATGCCCTTTACAGCAAAAGAAGGCATTGCATCCCCGGAAACTGAAGATAAAGGAGATTGTGAGCTACCACTGTGGGTGCTGAGAACTAAACTCTAGTCCTTAGGAAAAGCAGCAAGTATCTAAACAACTGAGTCATTCCTCCAGCCTGAGATCACTTTTGTAACTACAGGATGAAGCAGAGTAGGCCTCTGGCTCTGATAACAACTCTGTTCCCAGCAGTTATGTGTCCTCAGAAGCTTCCTGTGCATTAGTGTCCTTGGACAAAGCAAATTAAGAAAGAACATTTTGTTGGTGTGTGTGACTAGACAAGAAGACAGAAAAATGCAAATCAGTGAATGGTGAATAGTCTTTCTGGAAGGATTGGAGCCCAGCAGCCATTCTTAAAACCATCACCTACCTGAAGAGCCTTGGGAGCTACGAGACTCCAACAGGAGAAAGCACTTGACACCCACAGAACAGCTCATCAACATGCTTGCATTTTTTGTGCACCCAATAACTATTTGGAAGGGAACCCAAGAGGAATAATTCCACTATGAATGAGTTCAGGTGTATATTTATTAAATAGGTTTGAAAAAATAAAAATAGCATGGACTATTCTATTAACAGATTAATATTACTATTATTATTATTTCGATCAGTAAAGTTAAAACGTATCAGTGAAGTTAGACACTCTTGCTAGAACCATATCCTTGTCTACTGTACTATCATTCTTAAAAAGAGGGCCAAATGGATAGAATAAGAAGGTAAATTATTCACAATAGTCTTTATATGGTGGAAGACCATACAATCCTAATACAAAAATAGCTATGAATTCCTTAAAATGTGAAAAGTTCATTTCATGAATTTGTACTTTTTGTAATAAAACAGGTGCGTTGATAACCTAAAATTTAATTTTTAGGTTATTTGCTGTCATCTGAATAATAATAGCAATTTTAAAAATAACCAGACACCCCATAGTGAAGCAATGAACTGCTGTAGGGATGTCAGAATACAAGTTGATTTTCTTTGCTCAGAAACAGGATGTGGTCTGAAAAACTTTGTTGTCCAAGATTGCTTACACTGTAAAAATCCAGCAAGAAACTAGAGTTAAACTATCTGCACAGCAATTATTCTTGCTGTCAGCAGAAGCAGAATTTACCTCCAAAGGAAAATCTGAGGAGTCAAATGCACCATCATGTAAAGCTGAGCTACTCCCCTGTGTTTATACTTGGGTTGCTAATATAAAAGTCTCCTGTATGGAGGACCAGGGCTCATAGTTTGATGAATGTGGGTGGAGAAAGATCCACCCACAAATAGCAAGCTTGGTTCAGACACAGAATTCATTATTCTCCATAAAGGTCTAGCTGGGGAGTGGGATTGTGAGCAGTCACCTGACTCAGTTTAACATAGATGCTCTCCTGGGATATATAAAACCTAAGTCTATGACTTGGCCATTTATAATCTTCTAGTCAGTCTTCGTATGAGACCACTACCTTCCTGTTGGAACTAATTGTTTGCTGCACACATATCTTCAGGATACACACTCTTCTCTATATCTTGATAGCTGTCTCATGGGGAACCAGGAGAATGTAATGAGGAAAAGGAACTGGTCAACCAACAGGACAGTAAGCAGCAATACTGCCAAGGAGGCGCTGCCAAGTTTCTATGGTGTTGTCCTACAGACCTCAGGAGGGCAACTAGATAATAGGATCTCTCATTTGAGGCTTCATCACATGCAGTTCTCACATGCAGAAAGCAAGTGACTGATGAGTGTGAGGGTGTGTGTGTGTGTGTGCATGTGTGCAAGCATATCAGCATTTCCATATATTTTAAAAAGCAAGAAAAGCATAGAAATTGTGTAAATAAATAATACCTTTTCACAGTTATCCTTAAAAAATAGTTTTGTTAATAAGATGTATCTGCTTTGTTTTCCTGAAGCAGAGAATTCATTGGCAATTTTTTTCATTATTATTTTTTTTTATTTTATTATTATTAGCTTCATGCACTTTCTGACTAGCGACAGAAATTGCTCCCAGGTCTTTGGACTCTAGCTCTTTTCAAATTAAAATATGTTATTATTCAAGGCACAGTAGTGATACTAATCTGGAGATTGTCCCATAAACATTGTGGGAGGTTCGGCATTTGAAAGAGAAGGCTTCAGTCAGCAGGGGTGGGAAGCAGACTCTACAGACAACCCTAAAAGAAGAAGCCTCAGCTAGTGGAAACTAGTTGGGACTGAGGGTGGGGCTAGGAATGAAGCCAGCCTGTGTACCCACATTGCACCGCGGGAGACTCCAAGGGGCTGTCAAAGGCAGATAAGCAGGCATGCATGGAATTCAATTTGTGCTGGTCCAGGAGTCAGAAGTGCAGTGAATGACACCCCACAAGAGCCTCCTTGAATAGTTTGGAAATTAAACCTCATTTTCAGACTTTCTGATAAATAGCAGGCTGGACAGCCCTGGTATGGAAAAGACTGGGATCTCACAAGAGTGGGATCGCTAGGGATGCTTTCTTTCGGAGGAAGAAAGTACATTTGTTACATGAAGTCAAGACACTGGATTCAAAAGTACCAGAAAGCCTGTCTGGGGAAAGGTAATGCTCTCATTGTTCTAGGTGCTGCTTGGGCAGCCATGAGGCAAGGTTTCTAGAGGGAGAAGCCCTGTGCCTGTGCACTCCCAGAGAATTTACAGATAGACATACACAAATGCTGCAAGGACTTGAGTTTCCTGCTAGGAAATACTGCAGAGGATCCCAGCTGCCTTGCCAGGAGCAGAAGTTACACACCAAAAGGAGTCACGCCAATCCACAAAGAACCTAGCTTGGATGTGTTTCCTAGGTGATCCTACATATAGTAAACGAAAGGCTGACCCATGACAAATTCCGAAATCAGTACAGTCACAGTACAGTCTCAGTAAGTGTGCATTCTGTCTGTGACAATACAGCTTTACACATCAACACGAAGCCTCACCCATGGGTCTATCCTGATGAAGCAGAGAGGCTCTGGTCAGGCCAGGTTGTCTTTCTTCTGATTGTTTGCTCTATCAGCTTGCTCTTTCTTCTAACTGTGGTGTCTCTTCTTCTTCCTCTGGAATTTCTTGACCCCTCTATACTCCTTTATTTCAGATTTTTTTTCCACAGTCCCTTGCTGGTTGTTGTCTAATCAGAAGTTCATGCTTTTAAAAGCTCCCCCATCATGCATTTATTGAGTAGGAAGTTTTGAATATGAAGCTAATCTCAATCCCTGTTGTATTCTTAGGACCTAGGTATGTGTCCGGTACCTAGCAGAATTCAGAAAATGATTTTCGGCCAAATGCATTAAAATGGTTTTAAAAGACATTGAAATGATTTTTTTTTCTATCTACAGTAATGGCAGTATGAGCTTTGTAGAAAAGTCTAGAAACTCCTAAGAAAAAAATTAAGTACCACAGGCAAGGAAGTGGGACTTTTGATTTCAATAAACTGCAACAAAAAGTCTCCCTCCAAGATTCTTGCACTTATCACATGGATGTCTTTGCTTTCCTCTGCTCTGACCCCTGTACCATGCATCTTCATCATCCATCCTTCTTTTCTGAAGACAGGGATGTCTTCCTTAAACAAAACGCTGAAAATTATTCATCATCTAAATTTTAATCTATTAGTATGAAGATAAAGCCCTGTGTTCTTTGACCAAGTCCTGACTACCTCTTAACAATTTATTCTTCACCATTTCTACTACAGGTTTCCTTGCTTATTTCTATTGAGACTGAGATGTTGCAAATGAAATGAAATAGATGTGCTGGAGTTTCTTATATACTGACCTAAACCTTATTTGTAAAGCAAAGCATACAGAGTCTACCATTCTTGTCAATTTACAGATGGTTCCCTGCTGAACTCCTTCTCCTTTTTAAACCTGGTTGATGCTCATTTTATATAGTTACCCGTGTTCTGCACAGAATCCTATAAACTGATCTGTATAGAATGTTCGGGAAAGAAAGTGCTGCTCAGCTTTTGAGTATCTGAACACAAAACACTTCAAAGTGGATTCAATGAAAAGACTCCATAGACTGTGTGGACAGTGGGATAGGTTTGAGGTACATGAACAGGACATGGGAACACTCCCCATAGCCAGAAGTGGACAGTGGGATGAATTTGAGGATACATGAACAGGACATGGTAAAATGCCCTATTCCCCATCTCTATCTATAGATACCTGATGAAACACCACTGTTTCAGTGGCTGATACCTACGCAGAGCACGCCTATGTTGAGACCTGTTCTGGGTATACTACCTATAGTATGTAACAACATATAAACAGCACTGTTTCAGAGTGACTGTCCAACAGTTTAATCAAGATTTCCTAGAGATAAGAAAGAAAACCTTCCCGGATCCACCACTTCTCAATATGTGCTCAGAAAAAAAAGAATATATTTTGTAAGATGACGTACTATGAAAGCAGAGATGAGGTAGCCCTTGGTGATGCAGATGTGAATCAAAGGCATGCATTATATATAAGCACATAACTTTTAACAACTGAATATTCCTGGGATAACACAGATGTGCCCCAGCTGTGTGACTCTAGGGTTTTATCATCTTACACACACACACATATACACACACACTGCTATTCTAAGAATGGCTTAATTCAACTGTTGATTTTTTTCACATCAACAGTATCTTGTCAACTGAGGTAATTATTTTTGTTAGAATTTGGCCATCAATCGGGTTTTTAATTACACTAATTCATTAATGTCTTAGAAATAAATACCCTCCTCATGAAATTCTATACTCCAATATATTCACTATTTAAGACTGTGTTAAGTGGATTAGGATAGTTCCATCTTTTTCTGAGTAATTTTTTCCTAAATGAGAGCTTCTTGGAAGAAATCATAAAGGGTGTGGCGTGGAGCTTTGGGAAATTGGAATTTCAGGCTTATTTTTTTTCTTTTTTCTATAAGACAAGCTCAGGTGTCTACTGTCAGCATATCATTTCCTTCTCATTGAGCTGCTTGCCCCGGTGTTCACAAATCCAATTACATTTCAGTACCATCAAACAAGATTCTTACATGATTTTATTCTGCAACTCTGAATTTACTTCCTGCTGCTTTTCACTTTACTTGCTTAAAAAGAAAAAGTTGCTGTCTCTCTCTCTCTCTCTCTCTCTCTCTCTCTCTCTCTCTCTCTCTCTCTCTCTCTCTCTCTCTCTCTCAGTGGTGGTGGTGATGGTGTAATATTATCATGAGGTTTTCATCCTCAACATGGGTTAACAAACATTCTTCCCAGTAGCAAAGAGCAGCCTTGCTTCACAATTTGAATCAAGTTAAGAAGAAAGGTTCTTGTGTGTCTCTTTTTGTGCAGAGGAGAGGCTCCTGTTTTTGACAGGTAGGAAACATATGTACTTATTTTAGAGCTGATTCTTACTGAGCACCTGAAACTGGACTGAAGTGCAAATCAGATCTCCTCTGCCTTCAAATCTCACCTTTCCAAGAGATTTGCATTTACTCTGATAGTCACAGTAGAGTTACATATAAATATGTTTCTTTTTCTTTTAAAGAGAGCTTTTGCTGCAGCTTAATAGTGCTGCTTGCACTCTGGCTTGCCATTGCACATGGGGAAAACATAGGAATGAGAATGCAAACAAGATAACTCAAGCCACAGTTAGCGTCCCAAACCATCAAATCTGGGGTTGTCTCACAGGCACAGTGATTCAATGTAGACTTGGTAGCATCAATTCAGACCTTCTTTGCTCTGTGTACCTTGACTATGAGCCAGGTATCTAGGACTGCTTTGTTGCTAACCCTCCTGTGGATGCTCAAAGCATAAAATACGGATGTCATGACTTATTAGCCCAGCACTGGATGTTCAAAGAATAAAAGAGACTGCAACTAAAGCTATTCTTACCCCTGGAAGAAGTGCAAAGGTCCTCTATAGCCTATAAAATGCTTTACTATCAAGTTTCTCATGTCTTCATACCATACTCCTTTCCAAGGCATTAGCTAATAAACCTTAAAAGACACATATTAACTCAACTTGAAATAACCAGTAGCATGGCTAATAGTTTATACTCTGTAAAATCTTTTGACCTTTAGTATTGCTTCAAGTGACTTGATAGCTTTGTGAGATATTTTTCAGCAATAGAAATGAAATAAAAAATGTTGAGAAAAAAATTCTGTAACAGGCACATGATTAAGTCACAGAACTCTGGCACAAATGAGGGCACTCATAGAAAAAATAATGATGGAAAGCAACAACCCTTTCTTCGGAAATAATCTCACCTCGTTTTACTCTCCTGCTGTTAAGTGGGCTGTGCTATTTGTGTGATAGCCATTTGGAAATGTTAGCCGATTTTGAGCCACACGTGCTAACTTACATTTAATCACATTTGTGTGGACACATATAGCATCAATGATTAATTATTTCTATGTGTAAAATTATCATTTCAGGCCAACAAGCAATTTGGATTCTTGTGAATTTGGCGAGATTCTGTCTAATCATGGTATAAGCCTTAGGTGTGGCACACTGAAGAAGACACTTAAGTCTTTTTCTTGTTAATTTTGAGATGATTCCAGTTCAGAAAGTGTTATGTGATTAGCTGCCTTTCTCCTCAGAGACAAGTTTTTGACACTTCTAAGATAATTGGATGATTATTTGACTTCTTTCTATAACTGCAGAAGTACTAGGGCTAGAAATGGGTTGTAATGCTCTCTCCATACTTATCCACAGACCTGTGTGACTTCCTATAAAGCTCAATTGATAATGTTATACAAATCTGTGTCAACTTTTTTCCTTGTCTTCTTTAATTGTATTATAAGCAGAAGCCACAACTCTGTTCTAATGCATTTATGAGTCTAATTTGTTTTTTAATTAATCATTTTATTTGTTTACATTTCAAATGATATCCCTCTTCCTGGTTACACCTCCACAACCTCCCATTCCAACCCACCTTCCCTTTGATTCTATGCTCTATGAGGGAACTCCTCCACCCACTCATCCACTCCTGCCTCACTGCTCTCGAATCCCCCTATGCTAGGGCATCAAACCTTCACAGGACCAAGGGCCTCTACTCCCACTGATGTCAGATAAGGCCATCCTCTGCTACATGTATATCTGGAGACATGGCTCCCTCCATGTGTACTCTTTGGTTAGTGGTTTAGTTCCTGAGAACTCTGGGGGATCCAGTTAGTTGATATTGTGTTCTTCCTATAGGGCTCTTCCTTCAGTCCATCAGTCCTTCCCCTAACTCTTCCATTGGGGTACCTGGCTTCAGTCCAATGGTCAGATGAGAGTATCTCATCTGTCTTAGTCAGGTGCTAGCAGAGCCTCTCGGAGAAGAGCTATACCAGGCTCCTATCAGCAAGCACTTCTTGGCATCAAAAATAGTGTTGGGTTTGGTGTCTGCAGATGGAATGGATTCCTAGGTGGGAAGGTCTCTAAAGTCATCCCTTTTGGGTCCTCAGAGCTTCTCACTTCCACGATATCTGGGGCTTTCTACTGGCTACCCCCAGTTCCTCATCCTCCACTGCTACATATTTCTGTTTCATTTTCTGAGCCTCTATACTTCTCTCCTTTCTATTCCAATACCTGATTTTCTCCCCACTTTCTCTCTTGCCCTCCTCTATTCCTTCCAAGTCCCTCCCACCCTCTACCTTCTGTGATTATTTTGTTCCCCCTTCTATGTAGGATTGAAGCATCTACTCTTTCGTCTTCCTCCTTCCTAAGGTTCATATGGTTTGTGGGTTTTATTATGGATATTCTGAGTTTGGGGCTAATATCCACTTATCAGTGAGTACATAGCATAGATGTTCTTTTGTGTCTGGGTTAGCTCACTCAGGATGATATTTTCTAATTCCATTCATTTGCCTGCAAATTTCATGAAGTCATTGTTTTTAATAGCTGTGTAGTATTCCATTGTGTAAATGTACCACATTTTCTGTATCCATTCTTCTATTGGGGGACATTTGGGTTCTTTCCAGCTTCTGGCAGTTATAAAAAAGGCTGCTATAAACATAGTGGAGCTTGCGTCCTTGCTATATGTTGGAGGGTTTTTTTGTTTTTTGGTTTTTGTTTTTGTTTTTTTTTTTGTATATACCCAGTAGTGGTGAGCTGGTTCTTCAGGTAGGTCTATTTCCAATTTTCAACAACCACCAGTTTGACTTCCAAAGTGATTTTACCAGCTTGCAGTTACAGAAGCAATGGAGGAATGTTTCTTCACATCCTTGCCCGAATCTTCTGTCACCTTGAGTTTTTGATCTTAGCCATTCTGATGGTGAGAGAGGAATCTCAGAGCATTTTGATTTGCATTTCCTTAATGACTAAGGATGTTGAATATTCCTTTAATAGAATGCATGGAATTGTTTCAATGTTCTTATATCTGTTGAGGCTTGTTTTGTGTCTGATTATTTGGTCAATTTTGGAGAAGGTACCATGACCTGATGAGAAGGATATATTCTTTTGATTTAGGGTGAAATGTTCTGTAGATATCTGTTAAATCCATTTGATTCATAACTTCTATTAGTATAGCTGTATAGATATGTCTCTGTTTAGTTCCTGTTTCCATGATCTGTCCATTGGTGAAAGTGGGGTATTGAAGTCTCCTACTATTATTGTGTGAGGCTCAGTAAAGTTTCTTTTATGATTGTGGATGCCCTTGCATTTGGGGCATAGATATTCAAAATTGAGAGTTCATCTTGTTGGATTTTTCCTTTGATGAGTTTGTACTCTCCTTCACCATCATTTTTATAACTTTTAGTTGAAAGTTTATTTTGTTGGACATTAGAATGGCTGATGCATCTTGTTTCTTGGGACCATTTGCTTAGAAATGGTCTTTTTTCCTTTTTTTTTTTTCCAGCCTTTTCCTTTGAGGTAGTGTCTGTCTTTGTGACTGAGACATGTTTCCCGTATGCAGCAAAACTCTGGGTCCTGTTTATTATCCACTCTGTTAGCTTATGTCTTTTAATTGGGGAATTGAGTCCATTGATGCTGAGAGATATTTAGGACCAATAATTGTTGCTTCTTGTTATTTTTGTTGTTAGAGGTGGAATTATATTTGTGTGGTTCTCATCTGTTGGGTTTGTTGTTAGAAGATTGATTTCTTGTTTTTTTGGTTGGGTGTAGTTTTCCTCCTTATGTTGGAGTTTTCCTTATCCTCTGTAGGTCTGGATTAATAGAAAGATATTGTTTAAATTTGGTTTTGTCATAGAATATCTTAGTTTCTCCATCTATGGTAATTGAGAGTTTCTCTGGGTATAGTAGTCTGGGCTGGCATTTGTGTTCTCTTAGGGTCTGTAAGACATCTGTCCAAGATCTTTTTTGATTTAGACTCTCTGTTGAGAAGTCTGGTACAATTCTGATAGGCCTGCCTTCAAATGTTATTTGACCGTTTTTGTTACTGCTTTCAAAATTCTTTCTTCTGTGCATTTGGTGTTTTGATTGTTATATGATGGGAGGAATTTCTTTTCTTGTCCAATCTATTTAGTGTTCTCTAGGATTCTTGTATGTTTATAGGCATTTCTTTCCTTAGGTTAGGTAAGTTTTCTTCTATAATTTTGTTGAAGATGTTTACTGGCCCTTGAGTTGGGAGTCTTTGCTCTCTTCTATACATATTAATCTTAAGTTCAGTCCTTTCATCCTGTCCTGGATTTCTTAAATGTCTTGAGTTATGAGCCTTTTACTTTTTATATTTCTTTGACTATGTCAATGACTTTTATGGTGTATTCTATGCCTGAGATTCTCTCTTCTATCTCTTGTATTCTGTTGGTGATGCTTGCATCTGTGGCTCTTGCTCTCTTTCCTAGGTTTTTCATCTCCAAGGTTGTTTCCCTTTGTGTTTTTAATGGCTCTATTTCCATTTTTAGATCCTGAGGAGATTTGTTCAATTCCTTCACCTGTTTGATGTGTTTTCCCTATTTCTTTGAGGGATTTATGTTTCCTCTTTAAGCGCTTCTACGTGTTTACCTGTGTTCTCTGGTATTTCTTTAAGGGCATTATGTATTTCCTTCCAAAAGTCCTCTATCATCTTCATGAGATGGGATTTTTAGATCTGAATCTTGCTTTTCAGGTATGTCGGGGTATCCAGGGCTTGCTGTTGTGGGAGAACTGGATTCTTATGTTGCCAAGTAGTATTGCTTTCTGTTGCTTATGTTCTTGTGCTTGCCTCTTGCCATCAGGTTATCTCTGGTGTTAACTGGCCTTGTCATCTCTGACTGGAGCCTGTCTCTACTGAGAGCTTGTGATCCTGGATATCTCAGAACTTCTGGAAGTCAAGTTGCATCTGAGTGTGGGCTTAGTGGATGGGAACCAGAGCACAAAGTTCACTCCTGGGAGTAAGTGGAAACTGTAAAGATCGTGTGTCTCTGTCTGGATGGGGTTCCTGCACACCCTGGTTCCCATGGGTACCATTTAGGCCAGGTACTGGGACAGGGGTTGGGGCTTCATCTGTGATCCTGGATGTGTCAGAACTCCTGGGGGTCAAGCTGCATCTGGGTGGTATTAGTCTAGTGTGAAATTCACTGTTTGGCAAAAAAAACAAAAACAAAAACTGTCCAAGTACAGGCACGTTTCTCCATATCTTGACTTGTGTAGATAGATAGATAGATAGATAGATAGATAGATAGATAGATAGATAGATGTAGATATATTATTTGTGCCAATAAGATACATACAAGTGTGCTACAAGAAAAGGCTTCTGAACAATTACATACTGTGATTCCTACCCCTTCCATACTGCTAATACAATGAGAATGTGTCTATGGCCATCAGAGGAAATAAGATGCACAAATAGGAGATAAATCTCTTTAGCTGAGCCCATGCTCAATTGGTCAAACAACAGACAGCAATCTGATAAAAATGATCATTGCTTTAAACCATTGAGCCCCAATTCATTTCGTATTAAACATTTTTTGTCACATTAGCTTCTTGCCATTCATTGTCTTCAAATGTATCCTGCCTTATTACAATTTAAGAAATGTATGTCCCACTGCTCCCAAGAAAACACTGCCTACCTATATGTTTTGTATTAGGATATGTAATATTTTTGTAATTTCTGTGAGTTATACCTTGATGTTTACCAATGAGTGTACGTATCTGTATCTAGAAGAATGCCATTATTTGTAATGCTAGGAAGATGCTAACAGAATCAGGACCTCAAACCAAAACTCATTTCAACATACTACCTGTATCCAACAGGGAAGGTGATTTGTCAGAAGTTGGGATTCTTGCCAGCCAAATGGTCCTTGATAAACAGCACCATAAAATATGTGTTTGCCATGAGTGCATTTGGGCATTAGTCACACTTACAGTAAATCTAAACCATGCCGGCAATAACGATGTGGTGCTGTGTGTTTACCCGAACAGTGCCCAAGACAAAAATAGAGTCATTGATACACATAGTGTGTGCCCTCTGAAAGAGAGAGAGAGAGAGAGAGAGATATCAAACACAAGAGTGAGTCCTATGGTGTAGGTATGAGAACAGAAGAGATTGCAGAGAGTCAGAAGAAGATAATATTGCATATCAATAGGAGTTTTTATTTTCACTTTATTATTGATTCAAGCCAGCTTCATTGGATTGGTCAATAGCCACCCACATTGATGACTGTGAGATCTCTTTGCTCAGTACTGACTAAGATACTAATTTCACCCAGAAACAATGTTTTACAAGTTGTCTGGATGTTTTATTCTTATCTCACTCAAATTGTGATGTGTTCATCCCAATAAACCATTGGCAGGTTAGTGGATTACTGTTTCGCTCTACATTTCTGTTCCCACAAATTATCACAAGTCAAAAGATATGCATACTGCTGGTAGCTGATTTTAAATCTCTTTGTCATAGCAGCCTGCGCTACCCTGATTTGTATCTACAGATGCATCAGTAGTTTCTTTGCTAATTCTTTTCATTTCACAGAAGATAACTGTACACAAATTCTAACATATATACTTCTACTTTACAAGAAAATCACTAGCAATATTTTCCTAATGACTTTATAAAAAGAGGAAGGTAAGAAGGCATGAAGAGCTGAAGACTCTATTGCCACCTGATCACAAACTGTTATATCACTAAAGTAAAGGTTTCAGTCCTCCTTTGGAACCCAATCTAAATTAATTTCCTATGGTTACCATAACATTATTGAAAAAATAATTTATATGATAATGTAAGCTAATATTCCAAAATCAAGGTGTTAGGAAATCAGTGTCCTAGCTGTGAACTTGGATTCCTGGAAAGAAGCTGTGTCTGCAGAGACTAATTGACCAGTTATAATTTCAGTACTGTGGAGAGATTGGAAAGTTGCAGCCCTACAGGTTACTTAATTTGGGATAGCTTTAAAGTTCTCTTCCTGCTTCCAAAACAGTCATTTCTAGCCTAGAACGCTCCCAGAACTAATATCCTATCAATAATACGTAAAAATGTATTCGAATATACTGGCTTAGCAGACGATGCCAAAGCTAAGAATGTCATCAGGCAGCATCGTTGGTCTATAGAAAACCTACCCCTATCTTGCTGTAAACATCTTTCTGATGTACCCACCAATGTATTTTAAACTTGCCTTGACTATGACTGTCTTTGTTCTGCAAATTATGAATACTCATGAAACTACTTTCATGATGGAACCCAGAGTTTGAGCCAGATCATCTATCCTGCTGAGGCCTTTCTTCACTGGTTACTAAGACCTGCTTCTTCAGTATTCCTAGGTGTACTGAAGAGAAGTTGAGACATCCAGTTTTGTGAACTGAGTAGTACTAGATATTGGACCTTTTCATCAGGTGGCAGCCATCTTTGCCTGAATAAAATCTTGTGAGCCATCTTATTAAAACTTGCTTTAATATACATAGATTCATTCTAAAGTTATGTTCTTCTAGAGAAGTCTTACTAAGTTACAATGGAACTGGTCTCTACAAAGAAAGAAAAGTATAGCAGTGTCAATCCCCATTTCTTTTCTGGATGCCTCCCTTCTGCCTCTTATGCCTCAAAATACTCAAGTAAAGTGGATAATCACATAAGAAGTCTATTCACAGATATAATTGAAACTTCAATTAGTATAGATCTTAACAGAAAATTAGGTGTAAGAATATCATGCCAGTAACCTGTGCATTCACCCATAAAAACAATATTAAACAATAATGTTCAAAAAGAACAATCTGAAAATTTTTATAGAATTAATGAATCTAATAGTTGCAGTATGGATTTCTATAAATCTAGACTTAAATAGTATATACTTCAAAATTCTTCTTATAAACATTCTAAATATAGAATGACATGCCTTGGTAGATGGATCCACATATTCTTTAGTCCAGGGTTTAGGGTTTGTTTTGTTTTTTTTGGTTTTAATTGATATGTTTTTAATTCATGGATTCATGGTCCTTTGGAGATCCATGGATGGATGTTCCAGGTTTGTGAAGACTCTGTTTTGTGCATCATTTGATCATGAGAACTTATTAAAGTCATTATTGTATAGTTGATAGAGACTAGAATAAGAATAAATGACAGTTTATTTGCCTAATGCAAAATATAAATAACACCCAAACTAATTTCCCAAATAGCAGATAGAAAAATATCTGATGTGATGTCAAGTAACCTGTTCTTGTAAAGTTTTATTTCTAGTACATTAATTTAAGGGAGTCATAATGTAATCCAGATGGGGAGGGAACACTGTAGAGTTTTAAAAGTAAATCGATTCTAAATTCATTCTACCAGCTCTATATGTAGAACAGAATTCTCTCCCAAGGAGTTCTGCAGTAGAAACTACAATTAACCTACTTTCAAGATCATTAATGTCATACTATAATAAAATATTTTAGTGTAATAAAGCTATTTTTACAAAGTTTCTAAAAATCATGCTGTTGATGGAGAAAGAGAAGTAAATTGAAATTCAATTAGCTTCTACTTTTAGAACTGTTTCATAGTTATTATGTTGAAAACCTGCACCATTTGAATTCCTTTATATTGTATGCATGAATGTGTAATACTCTCATATTTAACATATATACAGACCTTTTTGCTAAATGAAACACTTTACAGTATTATGTAAAAATTGAAAGTAATTGGGGAATTGTTAAGTAGCATGTTAACACATGCATTTACCGTCTCACCCTTGAGAGTTTGGGCAACTTTGTCATCACCACACTGTTTCAAAAGGATGCACAGGAAGATATGGAGGTAATAATGAATAGAAATGCAGCTCTTTGGCTTTGTTCTTGATTTGGAGTCTATGCTGCTGTACCCAGTCAGCACAAGTTGTTCTCCACATTAGTCACATATTTTTTTTCATTCATTGTTAAATTTCTTTTTTTTTCAATCAAAATCTAACAAAAGAGCATTTTCAAAATACCTAAGGAAAGATACAGAAACCAATTTTAAAGAGGCAAGCAACCTAGTTTAAGGATAGAAATAGCAAAATATTGAAAATGCATTGTACATAAGAATGTCTCTAAACGTGCAGCAAGAACAGGAAACCATCACTAATCATTGAAATATGTCACAGAGATTCCACAGCTTTCTCATTCAAATGCTAAAATAACTTTACCAAGCTTTTAAGTTACAGAAAAACTAAATTCTCATGTTCTGTGACTTAATACAATCTTTTCCATAATCCTTAACAGCTTCCACTATAGTTGCTAGAAATGTACATTCATGCCTAATAATGCCATTTTCATATGTCCAAAATTGATATATATTTGAATCAAAGTATAATTTAAAGGATATTTTCCTCTGTGTCATTCACAATTCAATCATTTATCCATAAAATACACTATAATACAGTAACAAAGAACAATTTGCTGAAGAGTGTTGCTATATTGACAAATCTCACAGACGTTTATTGAGCTCAAAAAGTCTTGAGACTAATCCATTTCTTAGCAGAGGATCATTATCACTATATGGAAGCTAGATGGGACGATGCCCCACTCCCTTACAAGTGTCCTACCCATCCCAACCAGCTCAATTCTTCATCAAAAGTAATATTCATACAAATCCAAGGTAATTCCTAACTGCACTCTAAATATTTATCTTATCCGTAAGCCGTATCTCACCAGTCATCAGAGAAACTTCAACCTGTGGCATATAGAGATCTCTATAGAAATATACTCACCTGTTACAAATTCAGAAAACAAACAACCATGGGATGCCTAGCCAGAACTGATACCCTACACTTAAGACTTAAGGAATGGAAGAGGGGACCAAAGAATTGCAAAAGCCAGAGGACCAGTAAATTTGCTGCAAGTCTGGGTCTTGTGATACAGCAAGGAATGTGTACTCATGAAATCAACAATATGCTGCCTAAACAAAAACCTGAAAGTGACAGAACCTTTTGACATGCCCGAGTAGAGTAGATGGGGCCTTGTATACCCACCCTTGTATGAAGAGCTATAGGTCATTAAGGATGGCTGAGAGGGAGAATTTGTCTTCACTGGGGATTGGCCCCTAAAATTGCTTATGCAATGCCAAGTGGCCAACCCTAAAAGCACACAAACATTCATAAACACATTTCAAATACCATAAACATTAAAAAATAACATTAAAGCATAGAAGATAACACGTGTGTGTGTGTGTGTGTGTGTGTGTGTGTGTGTGTGTATGTGTGTGTGTGTGTGTGTCTGTGTCTGTGTGTGTGTGTGTGTGTAAAAGAGACCATGAATTTGAGAGAGAGTCTAGGGGTGGGAGGTGGGACAGGAAAGGAGAGGAGAGGGAAGGGAGGGAGGGGAGGGAGGAGAGGGGAGGGGAGGGGAAGAGAGAGGAGGGAGAGGAGAAATGATGTAGTTGTATATTAATTAAAATAACTTAAGCTAGGCAGTGGTGACACACATCTTTAATCCCAGCACTTGAAAGGCAGAGGCAGAGAGATCTATGTGAGTTCAAGGCCAGCCTGATCTACAAACTGAGTTTCAGGACAGCCAAGGCTGTTACTCCAAGAAACTCTGTCTCAAGAAAAAGTTAGATACATACATACATACATACATACATACATACATATATACATGTTAAATATTTATACCAATGCTTTCTGCATATTTCACTTTGTTAACTGTGCCCTATAACTGAAATATCCCTAGGGCAATATAAATTACATTTCAGAGGTTTTAACAAATCTTAACTGCAAGGAACAAAGTACAGGTTCAGGTTTCTAAGAGGAGTTTAACATGAAAGTCACTCGATCTGTTCTTACGGGTGCTTGGGACACAGAGATTAACAGTACAGGTGTGAGCATTGACTCTATGACTACTTTCACCAACAATTACAAAGAGTACAGTAATCAAAGGATTCCATCTATTGAGTGAACACAATTTATCGTAGCCTCCTTACATATGCACAAAATACATGATCACTGTTGATCTGATATCTAGAAGAAGTATATTCAAAAAGCTTTAATATTGATAATAAGGCTCCAATTCTTTATTGCAAAGGAATTACAAAGCCCAGATAATTCCAAATTATGGTGATCATAATAATCATAGTGAAGATGACCTGCTAATTGACAACCTATGAATAGTACAGGGAAAATAGCTGATGGGCTTATCCAGAGATGGCAGAAGCATTCTGAATGGGGACAAGGAATCACATCCATATATAAAACAAAGAACATGAAAGACAAAATCTACTATTAGTGGATCAGATGATTCTAGAGAAAATGAGAAGGCTAGGCTGACTACATGACAGGCTTCAAATGGACAGTTCAGGAGACTAGGCCTAAGAACTGGGCAATTCCAGGCAAGTCAGTTATTAGGAAATACCTCAGGCCCCAGGCAGCTAGTCAGAAACTGTCCTGCCACCTGTCCTGAAGCAAGGGCAATGTGTCAGCAACAGTCTCCAGACCTCCCCGAGCAATAGTTTTCAACCCCTACATCCTAGTAATGGTTCTGAAATATCCCTACATATGGAACAAGATAAAGGTCACCTACTCCAGAATTACCCTAATGTACTTTAAATCACGTCAGTAAGCTTGCATGGTTGTCTCCATCTTGGAATGGGAGACCCGAGCATGTTGGACTTCTGCAGAGTAAAACACTCTTCGCTTTTACGTACTACTTGAGTCCAGGATATCATTCTTCGGGGAATCATGGACCCTTACAAAAGTATTTTCAAAAGCTTCTTATCAGAATGTCTCTTTCTCTCTAATGGATCTGCTTTCTGGTCCCTTAACTGCTTCTGATCCTCCTTTTCACCTAAAGAGGAGAAAACAGGTTCACCAGTACAGATCATCACATGGGACAGAAGCTGCACTGCCTATAGCCGCCATTGTCTCATAGCTATTCTGAAACTTATCCCATGGACTCCCTTGCCTTGGACACAAGAAGTTATCACCTCACAAGTGATGTGTAATTTTTGTGTCTTATTCGGGTACCTTTGTCTATACTAGTAGCACATGAATCCAGAGCCAAGCATAATTCTGAAGCTGATCCACCCAGACCGTCTCTGTAAGAGACAGACACAGCACAGCCTGTGCTTTCCTGGTAGATTCATGGTCACAGACAATGTTTCAGGCCCACAACTATTTAAAATATGGCCTGAACTATAATCCAAACTGTGTTTCTATGGTATACATGAAATGTAGGTAAATTTGACCCTTCAATTTGAGTGCTATGCCCAAGATATCTCAGTATGTACCAGCAAATTCTCCATATCAAATCAGAAACCCAAAACCATTCTGCTCCAAGTATTTCCTATAATGGGACCACACTTGCCTTCAAGTGTGACAGTGTAAAATAGCAAACTGTTAGCATGTCACATAGGTTAAGACTCAGAGTTTGAGGTATAGTAAATATTTAGCAACCACCCCTTCTAGAGCCCAGCAATGCTGGGATCTGTCCTATGGACACACTTGGCTTTTAGCTCAGAGGAAATTTATGTTTACAGTCAAGTTGTTGGGGAAACTTAGTTCCTTCTCATTTTCCAACAGCTGTATCACCACCAATCTGTCAACCGTTCAGTCCTTCTTTCCCAGAATTCTTTTGGCTACCCCTTCTGCTGGTCTCTCTGCTATGAAGAATCCATGTGTCATTAGCTCTGCTAAGTTCTTTTAGTCTTATCTCCCTATTTATTATTACTTTTTAAAAAAGTCTTACATTTTGAAATTTTAAAAAATTATCATTAGTTAAAAACTATGAAATCCCCTTTACCCTGCAACCTGACATAGTCCTGGAAAAATGTCGAGGTACAGAGTTCATGAAGCCCGAAATGCTGACTATGACATCATTCTCATTAGCACATAACTTTGAAAGCTATTACCAAAAATCCCTCAAGTGCTACAGATCTCTTCAAAAACTACCAGGTTAATTGTTAACATTAAACCTCTTTGAGACTGGGAATGGAATTTTAAAGTTAAAGAGTAAAAGAAGAATTAGATACTCTGCACAATTAAATAAAAAACATTTTTTAAATTACCTCAATTTACTTTTCAAATGAAGTAAAAGAGAAACAGAACGAGGATGAAGTTTTAAAATAAAGTTTAAATATAAAGAGAATTGAAAAATAAAATCTTGTAGATGAAGTCAGGTGCATTTGTTTCATAGGTCACCAATGGAGAGGTTGGGGTAGACGAATGGCCAACTGATGGCCAGCCTCGGTTGCACATAGAGGCCTTGTTAAAATACTTTAGAATAAATTTAATACATCCACAGTTCAACAATGAAAATAAATTATTATAAGAGTTCAACATATACATGCATGAAAAAATAAAAATAAAGGACACAAATACTTTTAAAGTAAAAGAAGATGTGATTTCAGGCAATGGCTAGGTGGTAGAGCCTTTACATAGACTGTGGGAGGACTTGGTTCCATCCTCAGTCTGGGAAAAAAACAACAAAGAAACAACAGCAAAAGATAACTAACAAAAATATAATTACTGAACTGACCACAATAGCAGGACAATTGTAAGGGCATATGCACTAACAATGTTTTATGATAAAACAATGTCCATCTGAGCAAGACGAGGCAAGAACCTGTATCACAGTGTCATAGAATATCCCAAGTCAGGTCCAGCCACTTGTTCTCAACAAACCAGTTAAAAGAGCAAAATTGAATGTAAAAAGCAGAAACAAAACAAACAAAAAGAAAAAAGCAGATGAGACAAAGAGATCCAGCAAACCCTCAAGTCTTCTCTCTTGAGTCTGGAAATGAGATAAAAAATTTTAGTAGAGAGCCAAGAATTTTGCATCATCTAAGCAGTCACAACCAAGACATGGTCCCTCCTCTGCCAACCTGTTATCTGAATATCAGTCTCATCTGTTAATATGGTCTGACAAGTCTTTGTAGATGACAAATCCACCAACACACACACCACACACACACACACACACACACACACAAGCACACACGCACAGCACGCACACACGCACACACTCATGCGCGCGCCACCCACCACACCCACACACACATCTGCAGCTCTTTCCATCTCCAGCACAAGATTTCTGGGAAAATCCTCATTTCTTTGGAGCCCATTGTTTCAGTAGTCTGATAGACTGAGAGTCACAGGGATCCATCTCTTTAGAATATCCTCATTCTTATCAGGCTAGTTACAGTAGCTCCACCCTCTAACAGACCTTACCTGAAAAGCAGCAGGGATGCAGGCTTTGCTATAGTCACATAGACTGACTCTGCTTTCCTAGCCTTCCTGCACTATATACTTTACCTCTCCCCAAGGCCACCTGCCTTGAAGCAGGATGGCAGACAACAGGTGTTAGTAAGAGACTAGGTATTTAGGTGAGGGCCTTAGGATGCACCAGACCCTCTGTGAAGAAGTGGAAACAGCAAAGTACCCTAGCTGGGATATTTTTTTTTTGGCAAGGATTCAGCTAAATGCCTACAAAATGAGGTTGCTTGGCTCAAAGAATATTCACTTACCAACTGGAAGAGACTCGTATATCAGTGAGCCAAGTACCCTGAAACGAGAACTTTCCCTGGAGAACTGGACCTGCACAGGACATAGTGACAGGAAAACAGCTGCCAGTCACTAAATTACCTTTTATGTCACTAAGATAGAATCCATAAACAAAGTAATAATGTAAAACAATTACAGCCAAACTGAAAGATAGGCTTAAAAAAACAAAAGAGGTAATTGGGTAGAAAACCAAAATGAATGTTTGTCTCAGATAGTCTGAGAAATGTTCACAAATTTCAAACAATGTTCTCATCTGTGGGATGCCATTTTTATGGCGTTCAAAACCAAAAATTAAAATAGGGTCTTGTATGAAACATACACTACAATTTAAAAAAAAAATGTTAAAGTATACTTGGTAGGTTATTGGTTCTTCTGTTGGAAGTGGCATTAGTGGGCAACAAAATGCTACTGAAATTTTTAAATTGGTGGAGATATTAAGCCAGGGCTTCAAGATGAAAAGAGACGTTGAAGCTCATCCCACGAGTCATGGGCAGAAATGCAACCACTGGGTTATGCAATACTCACTCTGATCCTTTACAAGTTTTCATATCTGAAAAATTGCAACTATGGTTCCAGTTACTTTTCTTCTAACTACCCCTCCAAACGTGCTGGTTATAATAATGTGCTACTGCACAGCTTGTTTAAAGGCATACAATTAAAGGCACAAGCCAAATGTTAATGATCACACCTTCATTAAATATAAAATCAGAGCATTTCTAAAACATAGACTCTAATAATCACGGCACATTGATCTTCTGTTTCCTTCAGTAATCCCAATGCTTCTCTCTATGGGCCTAATAAGTCTCAGTTCTAAGGGATACCCTGGAAAATTCAACCAGACTTAACTGACTTGCAAGTTCCAGGTCTCCACAATGATGCTTTCTTGACTGTGATTCTGTTGAAGAAACTAAAATGGCTCTATGGATGCAAAAATCACAGCTCTAGTCTTAAAGGGAATAAGAGATAGTTTATTCTGGAACCATTTTAAGGAATCATGGTCCAATCACATATACTTAGGTTACTCCAAATTCCATCTTCCAGTGTGAAATCTGTTGTATAATTTTACAGAGGAGAGAAAGTGGTATATATCAAGGCAAGTTTAAAGTACTTTGGTGAATACACAGTAGTTCAGTTACAGCAAGATGGGGGAACCTTTTCTACAGGCCCAAGACATTATCTGATGAGGTTCTCAGCTTTGGGGTTAGTAGAAGCTAGGACTAGTCTCCTAAGTTAATAGATTACAAAAGGTTTTGTATCTATTACTCACAGGATGTTAGTTCTGAGGCAGATATTCAAGATTCATGGCAAGGAATGGCTGTTCCAGAGGCTAAAGCTAGCTCTCCCCTCCCCCACCGGACAAGGTAACTAACCTCTGGACTAGTAACATTCCAATCTCTCCACAGCACTGAGTTTTAATCAGTCTCTGCGGACAGGGCTTCTTTCTGGGAGTTCTCCTTCACAGCTTCGTACCCAGACAAAACACATTTTACTTTCCTATCGACTCTCCTGGGCTAGTATTACTTCACAGAAAGAAGCACAGGAGAGAATAGCCTTCCATACCCATGTCAAGTTCACTGCTGTGAGATGCCCACCACCCGCATTGTGGTAACTCCAGAAATGATATAAAACATGAGGCTGCCACACATGAGTATGACTTCCAGCACCTAAGTATATTAAATCAACTGCCAGCTACAGCTTCACTGTTGAGACCTGTACTTTGACCCGGTAAACAAGTCACTAAGTCAGTCTTTCCATGGAGTTGAGTTGTTCTGCTTCAGTAACCGAATTCAGACCTTTGGTCTGGGATTCTTCCTGCCTTCCTTCATTCTTCCCCAACTAAAATACTGAAAGTAAAGCCTGGAAACTTGAAATTACATTATCCATGTGAGCAGATGGGCAGTTTTCTGATCGTTACTAGTTTTGAATATGCAAAATGGAATAATAACGTTTCTCTCTGGGGAGTAATCCTGAGACAAACACATATCTTCTTGTACACAGCTGCAAAAAAAAAAAAAAAAAAAAGCCTGTTATACATTAAATGCTGAATGAACAGCCAGTAAAGTTATCTTAAATCATGAACTTGAGGCAACAGTATCTTAAATATCATGTTCTCATTTTAGATTCACAAGAAAAAATTAAAATGAAAAGGTTGAGGTTGGTTTGGATTGGGTTGAGAAACCCATCATTGTTTAGTTTGTTTTAATAACTTCATCATGAGGACAGCTAGTGGGGGGGGGATGGGAGACAGGTCATTTCACGAAGCAGAATGCATCCAGGCTGTGTTCACACACTGTTGAAACCGGGTGATTCAAGGTTCTAGTCAATGTAGCCTTGTAAATCGAAGTCTCTTTCAAATCCTGTGCTTCATCAGGTGAGCACTCAAACCCATCCCAGACAGACGAAGCTCCATCTTCCTGATAGTTGTTAAAGGCGACAGATGAAATGACTGCTGGCAGTTTCACTGAGATCCCCAGAGAGCAAGAGTCAAATTCAAGATACAAGCTATAAAAGAATGTTGTATGAAAGTGATACAGGGCCTGACAGATTGAAGTGTATTCTCTGAGGGATTGAGACCGGAGAATAAAACAAGCCACATCCTCTTAAATGGTCTACAGAGCTTAAGGATCATAATATTCAGGTGACAAGAATGACAGAGCATTGGTTATTGGCTCTCTAAATAAAAAATAGTCATTTTGTTTATTTATTTATTTGAAGTGGGGTTATTTAGGCTCTCTAGTACTGCAGTAGCCTTAGCAGTGGCTGACAGAGTGAATAATATCGAGAGATGTCAGCAAGTTGGAAGTTTCTTATTTAATTTGTCCACTGCTTTTTGTTTGTTGTTTGTTTAGTTTGTGTGTATGTGTGTGTGTGTGTGTGTGTGTGTGTGTGTAACTTTATCCCTAAGAATCAGATTATATAAATTTAGCAACAGACTTTTTGACAGATGAAAAGACAAAATGCTTTTGAATAAAGAACTTCTTTAACAGATTCATCCTCATCGTGATCATCGTCATCATCATCGTATAAGCACAATAAATCAAGATTCAGAAAGTAAAGCTCCTTTGTTCTCTGACTTACCATAATTTTATAATGTGTGTGTGTGTGTGTGTGTGTGTGTGTGTGTGTGTGTTGTGTGTGTGTGACTATATATGCATACTTTAAGACCTCCCCTCTTTACCACTAATTTTTGTTTGGCCTGATTTGTTAGGATTTGGATTTTTAAGGGGAGGAAATTAGCTGGACTACTCATAGAGTGTATCAGCACTCAATAAAATTCACCATAATTATAAAGCTGACTTCCATGAAAATCCTATAAACAACGGTAGTTAGATAGACATTCATTCTCTCACTCAGGGATCAACAAGAATGTTTATCTGGTGTGCATAATTACCTATTATTATATCACTTCAGAGGAGAAACTGGTTGAAGCTCAATATTAGACTGCAGTCTAGCCTACCTTTGCTTTAAATGGGTCTGTTTTTATAGCTGGTTTAAAAGTCTGCAGAGAACAGTAGAGAAGAGTAAACTGCACATCATGTAGAGGCATTTACCAAAGGGTGAGGACTTAATTAGTCCCATGTTCAATGATACTGACCCTCATCATGGACCAGTGTCGCGTCCCCTCGGCCGGCAAGTAAGACACGACACCCTGGATTCTTCTTTAACAGCTCTTTTATTCCAGGCACAGTCTTCATCCATCGAAGGGGGCGGCAACCAAGCAGCTGAAATGCACTGCTTATATACCCTTCCAAGGGGGCGGGCCAGGCGGCCTGTTCTCTCAGGATTGGTTAGGGCCAATACCTCATTAGCATAAGCCCTGTGATTGGTTGGGGCTCGTGCCTCATTAGCATAAGCCCTGTGATTGGTTAGGGCCCGTGCCTCATTAGCATAAGCCCTGTGAGCTCATGTCTCATTAGCATAAGCCCCGTGATTGGTTAGGGCTCATGCCTAATTTGCATAAGCCCTCTCAGGAGGGGCTTGAGGCTGACACATGCGCAGTAGGCTTATACAGGACGCTGCGCCAGCCATGTTGGAAACCGGCGCCGTCTCTTCGGCCGCCTACATCTCCCCCTTATTTATTTTATAAATTTGAAATAGGTTACTTCTGGACCCTTCAGATTCGTCCTAGGCCTCCCACACCCAAGCATGCTTTTGATTGTCAAAAGGCTTTGGAAGGCACTCCTTGAAAGAGCCACTGCTGTGGCAAAAGTCAGCGGGGGAAAGCAGAGGTCTGAGCCCTTGTGCAAGTGTTGAAGGCATTGTAATGGGGGGCGCCACCCCATACCCGCCTTTGTGCCTTTTTTCAGGGAGAGGTATTTGACACAAAACCTCTATGCACTCAGACATACTTTCAGAGAATCTATCTCAGGATTGAGAACATCTCTAGTCGAGGCACTCCTCATACTCCCCGCTTCTGAAAAATTTAAATGGTGCCATAGGAGCCTTATGAATGTACACCATTGGCAATGGTCAAGATGGTCAGGATCTAGGGAAAATGCCTGGACGGCCAATATCGGATCCAGAAGGTTCCCCACTAGGTCTCCCTAAGGGAGGCCAGCCAAATACTTGGGGAAGCACCTTCCTCCATGGCAGTCAGCGCCTGATAAACTACCGCCTTTTGTCTTGCATGGTCATGGCATAAGTGACATAGAAACCAAAGGCAGAAACCACATCCTAAGAGAACAACGGCTCCCCATACAAATACTCCCGCCCATAAGTCTTTTTAGAGTAACGGGATCTAGGCAAATGCCGTTCAGGGTGGCAGTCTTGCGACAGGAGCTTCAACATCAGGATCTGTAGTTTCATCATCCCTCCTTTCGTCTGGGATCGCCGGACTGGAGATCTTCCAGTCAGTTTCTCAGGGATCCAGATAGGGTTTTCTTGATCCTGTGGGAAAACACAAACAGAACCTCGTGCTCTTATGAGCACGGGATCGGGCCCTCGCCATGCATTAGTTATGATATTTTTCCATTTTACCTTTTCTGGCAGAGGGCGTAAGTGATTATGATGTCTGTCAGCAGCAGACTGACCCTGAGTATCCAAATTTAGAAAATTTAAAGTAAATAGTGCTAATGATAGTTTATGCTTGGGGTTAAGACCGTGGCCTATTCCCTCTTTTTGTTTTTAAAGACATTCCTTGAGCGTGAGATGTGCTCGTTTTACAATACCCTGCCCCTGAGGGTTGTAGGGCAGTCCATGAGTGAGTGAGACTTCCATCCGTTGGCAAAAGGAAGAAAAAGCTTGAGCCGTATAGGCTGGGCCATTGTCTGTAAATATAAATCTAAATAGGACTGTTATAAAACAGCCAACAACTAATTAATTTACATATCTATTAATAATAGTTTTTTATATTTTTTATAAAATTATTTTTCTATCAGCCAAAAAAAATTAAGGTTTGTATCTCTCTTGAGGCTTAAATTCTTTTGTGGAGAGCTTAAAAAAAAGATCTTAGCCAATTAGCATCTCCTAGAAACCTTTGAATCTTATGTCACAATTTATTTAGGAATATAGCTGATGTCTCAAATATTAAAAGATATTGTCATACATCTGGTTTTGAGTGACTCCAACTTTGCATTACCAGTTTAAATCTAGTTTTTTATTACCAAAATTATAAATTTGCAATCATACCCAATAACATATTTTTCTTAACCCTAGTTCCCTGTGTTCTGAAGATAGGCTCTTGGAGTTGTGTCATGAAGAGTGATTGCTTAGAAAATATTTGCCTCCAGGATCAAAAACTGGGAAGACCATACGCGCTTCCTTCCAAGTCTGTGGGCAGAATGAGCATTGTGTCTCTGGGGACAGACTGGTCCAAGGAACCTCTATATAGGGAGGCGGGCCTAGGGGTGGAGCTGTGGGCGTCTCCAAGCATGCGGTTTGAGCTTTTTCACCATTTTGCCTTTCTTTTTCCTTGAGAGGACCACGGTCTCTATTTTAGTTAACATGTCCTCAAGGTCCTCCTCCATCTTTTCTAAGCTCTTTCCTTCCTCTATCTTTTCTAAGCTATCAGAGCCAGAAGAGCTCTCTGTATCTATATTGGTTATCTTTTTTGGTCCCTTGTTTATTTTACTAACTCCTGCCTCAGAGCCTTCTGACTGAGCCTCTTTCACTTGTTCAAAAACTTCCTGGTCCTTTTGGACAGTGAATTCATAATCACAATAAGAATTTAGGTACAATCTAAGACTATATGTCAGGAAAAGCATTATTATGATACCCAAGCCAACCCACTCCGAGTTGACAATAGATATCATAGTTTAGAAAATCTGCAGACCTTTTATTGCCGCTTTCCTTATACTCGTCCCTAAACCTTGACTTGTCCCAAATCTAGGGAATCTCTACTCGTCCCAAACCAGGGAACTTCAAACCAGGGATCCTTAATTCGTCCCAACCCAGGGATCCTCCACTCGTCCCTGACTCGTCCCAAAGCAGGGATCCTTAACTCGTCCCAACCCAGGGATCTTCCACTCGTTCCTGACTTGTCCCAAAGCAGGGATCCTTAATTCATCCCAACCCAGGGATCTTTCACTCGTTCCTGACTTGTCCCAAAGCAGGGATCCTTAATTCGTCCCAACCCAGGGATCTTTCACTCGTTCCTGACTTGTCCCAAAGCAGGGATCCTTAATTCGTCCCAACCCAGGGATCTTTCACTCGTTCCTGACTTGTCCCAAAGCAGGGAACTTCAAACCAGGAATCCTTAACTCAAACCTTGACTTGTCCCAAACCAGGGAGCCTCTACTCGTCCCAAACCAGGGATCCTTAACTCGTCCCAACCCAGGGATCTTCGACTAAAA
This sequence comes from Mastomys natalensis, assembly GCA_021653895.1. Taxonomy (NCBI): domain Eukaryota; kingdom Metazoa; phylum Chordata; class Mammalia; order Rodentia; family Muridae; genus Mastomys; species Mastomys natalensis. Next base: position 794,250 of record JAJTUV010002043.1, read on the forward strand.
ACTACACCTTTTTACCTCAGTTTCTGAATCCACGAGGTTGTTGTCGTTGGCTCGTTGTCGTTAGTCTTCTTTGGCCGCCGTGTCTCTCTTGTCTCTCTCTGCCGTGTCTCTCTCCGCCACGTCTCTCCGCCGCCGCGTCTCTCGCGTCTCTCCGCCGCCGCGTCCTCGCGTCTCTCGCGTCTCTCGCGTCTCTTCTCTACCGGCGCCGGGTGTTTCTGCTGGCGCCGGGTGTCTCCGCCAGGGCCTCCGCGTCTCTTCACTGCCGGCGTCGGGTGTCTTCGCCGGCGCCGGGTGACTTCATGCTGGCGTGGTGATCGCGCGTCGGGTGACTCCGCCGGCGTCGGGTGACTCCGCCGGGGCCGGGTGACTCCGCCGGCGTCGGGTGACTCCGCCGGGGCCGGGTCGCCGCCGCCCGCCGGGTCGCCGCCGCCGCTGGGTCCTTCTCCGCCGGTGGGTCGCTTCCCCGTACAGGCCACCAGTTGTTGCGCCTTCTTCTTTTCCGCTCTCTCAACGACCACTCTCCCCGGACCACTCCTCTCTCGGCAGCTGAGCTGCCTTTGTTATATACCCTTCCAAGGGGGCGGGCCAGGCGGCCTGTTCTCTCAGGATTGGTTAGGGCCAATACCTCATTAGTATAAGCCCTGTGATTGGTTGGGCCCGTGCCTCATTAGCATAAGCCCTGTGAGCTCATGTCTCATTAGCATAAGCCCCGTGATTGGTTAGGGCTCATGCCTAATTTGCATAAGCCCTCTCAGGAGGGGCTTGAGGCTGACACATGCGCAGTAGGCTTATACAGGACGCTGCGCCAGCCATGTTGGAAACCGGCGCCGTCTCTTCGGCCGCCTACAGACCAGGGTCAGAATTCCCCTGTAGTGAAAACTTCACTTGATACTGTGCTAATGTTTCTTTCAGGGAAGAACTACAGAATAGCCATAGCACACTTTCAAGCTCAAAGGAAAGGTGTCTGTTTAGCAATGAATAATTCCTGTTATACTGACATTTCTTTTATTAATTATAGCATTTGTTCTCTGAACTTATATGTTAAAATTCCATATAAAACTCCATGAAGCTTATTCTTTATACTTTTAGGCATTAAAATGTCATGATGTTTACTGAAAATAATTTGACAGGGCAGTTAAGTGACTCAGAAATACCACAGTAAAGCATATTATCATCAGATGCCTGCCATATTTCCTGTTTGATTCCATTTTTATCTATATATTTGATTAGTTGGAAATAACAATGTGATTGGTAAGTGTTTGGCTTCAGATTCCTAGACAAGGGACTGAGGTACATATTTTATATACCAAAGAAGTCCTATCCTCCAGATTCTCCCAGCATCCCTCAGTCCCTACCTGTCATACCCAGTCCCTAACCCTGAACTTTCCAGCCCAGAGGCTAGGCTGCCCTTCCCTCCGAGAGTCTTTCCTATACAATCCACACTTGTTGGTCCCTCTCCTTTCTTCCTCTCTATGTGTGCTCTTTCTATTCCCCCTCTCCTGTTTCTCTTCCTCATGGTGATAGACTTTCCTATATATACTTTAATCTGGCTTAAATTGGCTTATTTTACCAGCAGAGAAATAATTTATCAGTAAAGTTGTCCACATTGGGCTTTAACACAATTGGCAGGATGCTCAATAATGCTTGAGTTGAATCCTATCTGAAGCACTGGGGACAACTGGATACTCTCAATGACTCTAATCATTTCTCTCTTCTAAGATTACCCAAGGCAGTATTAATGTATAAATGTTTAGTACAATGCCTCTAGGAAAGAAAATCCAGGTGAGAGAAAAGATAAAACATATATGTTAGAGTCAGGTGCTATAGCGTAGGAAAGCCACAGTAGAGCTAGAGAGAGAGACCAGTGTGCAGCAGAAACTTGTCCATCCCAAGAGCAACGAAGAAAGGCACTGGAGAGTTCTTATCCCAAAGTCAGTAGAGAAGTCTGGTGGACACAAGAACGGCTTTACTTTAAGCAATGTCTACTTCCTAGTCAGGAAGCCAGTTAGGTATTGTTATCTTTTCCCATGCATACCATCAGAAACAGGTAAAATGCTGATGTTGATATCTGAATGTGAATCTCATCCCACAGGCTCACGTGTTGAATATTCACTCCCTACCTTCTGGTGCTATTTTAGAAGGTTGTGGCATCTAAAGAAGGTTGACTCTCACTACAGACAGTAAGGTCAATGGGAATGGGGCTGTCTGGCCTTGAAGAATTACATTTTGGCCCTATGTCTTGTCCACTCTACTTTCTGACTCAAGATGCTCTGTGACCAACTGCTTTAATAATCTTCATACCATGTGACCACCCACTAAAATGAGCAATACCCTCTCAAATGTTCAGCTAACATAAACACTTTGCCTGAACTTATTTTTTGACAGGGTTTTGGTCATCTTAGTGGTGAAAGTAAATAACATAGTAGAAATCTAGGAATGTTTTCTCCTCCCTCACCTCCTCCTCTTCTTCTTCCTCTTCCTCATCACGTTTTTCATCTTCTTCCTCCTTCCCATCTTTATGCTCTTCCTGTTTCTTTTCTTCTTTATGACAAATGTTACGCTTAATAATTTTATCATTAGTATAATCTATATATTACCTATTTTTATAGTTTATATATCTATGGCCACAAGAGTCCTTAAGACAACATATAACTCAGAGGCTAGTGTGAGTTAGACACTGGTTCCAGACAACAACCAGTTGGATAATCTTAAGAATATTTCAGCTTTTTCTGCCAGGGGCTCTCATTCATAGAAAATCAAATTATTGGCTTTCTGCTAAATGCCTTGATTCTCTCTTAACCTAAAATCTTGTGGGGTTTTTTTGTTGTTGTTGTTTGAAATCGGATTAAAATATAAAATTGTAAAACATCCCCTTAGGAAAGAGCAGAGACAGATTTGCAAGCTGAGAATATGGTTAGTATAGCCTGATATCAAGGTTTTCCTGGAATCTCTGTAAATGGAGGCCCTGGAATAAGAATGGGAACAGTTTGTCATGAAGTCCTCACACATGTCCAATAGTTGCCAGCAGAAGGTAGTCATGTTCCCCTCAGCGCCAAAGAGGATCTGGCCACAGTGGGAACAGGAGTTTAGGTTGTTATTGTCTAGTTATATTTTCTTATTTTTGTTTTTTAAAGCAAAAGAATTGAAGAATAGCATAAGTCAGAGGGAAAAAAAACAAGAGGTTTTGAGTTACATACCCACAGCTTCTCCTGGCAAGCTTTCAAGCTATACCGTTTGTTAGAGCAAGCCCTCACATCTTTCCAAGCCTCCAACAGCACTTCAACAGCAGAATTAAAGCAAAGGAAAGGGACAAAAATTAATAAAGCAATGTTTATGCTCCATGCTTTTAAAATCCAGAAACTAAACCTGGACCTTCCAGCCTCCCATTTCTATAGGACATGATTCCATGTTGGATGGATTCCATGAAATCAACCTAGAAAATCTTGAATGTTCAAAACAGAAAGTTTGCAGTACTACTAATCAGTGTCAATAATGATTGTCTCTTTCTTATTAAAATACACACACACACACACACACACACACACACACACAGTCGTTTTGTTGAACACACAAATTAAAGCCTACTCTCTTGCATCTGTAACCAGCACAATGAACTCATTCTCTGTGAAATGTGAGTGTTTATATTCTTTCTTCTTGTCATCGCTTCTTTCTTTCATGTTCTGTCTGCTGAAGTCCTGGTTGGCATTCTCCAGGTTTAATATAAGGTTTTTCATTTGAAATCCGACATTGACATAACATAGCTCTGGTGCCATCTGCCTTCTGTGACAACTCTGAACTAAGCAGCTTTATTGAGGTCTCACCTGAACAATCCATTTGCTCTTCATTCAAGTACATGTTAGAATGCCAGAAGTGGGGTGTAAATATTTCTGCTAGCACACAAATGGCATGATGTGTTGCATCGTAGGCAAAAACATGTCATAGATGAAATGTAGAACGAGCTAAATGAAAATGTATGTAAACCATATATTTAAGGTCAACAAATATGTCACCAGTTTAATAGTCCCTGACTCTTTGTCCTTACTTAAGGGGGAGAGGGATGTTGCAAACAGGTGATTATTTTCTCTTCCATGGAAGTTTAAATGATTGAGCTTTACCCTTCTATTCTATCAGCTGAAGTAAAGGTCCTTTACTGCCATCAACTGGAATAAACAAATTCAACAAAGGAAAGTAATACAGGAGAATTTTCTTTAAATTCTATATTTGACCTCGCATGCTAGCTCATACCTGTGATCTCAGCACTATGGAGGCCGAGGTAGGAGGACTGCCATAAATTGAAGGCTATTGGCTCTATAATGAGATCTTATCTCAAAACCACGTCAACAAATACTTCAAAGTAAAATAGAAGTTTCCCCATTCAATAAACATTTATCGAATGAGGCTAAGCAATAACTAGGTTATCCCATACAATATTGAAAGGACAAATGCAAAATACATTATAAGCTATGATACAGAAATAATCTATTCCACTTTTCATAGTCGAGTCGAAGTTGTAACTGTAGATTTAACACTTCTCATTTTCTGCACTGATTAATAAGGGTGTCTCCCAAGGATCTTACCCTCATATGCAAATGGGGTCATGACTACAGGAGGCAGTTATTTCCTCCTGTTTTCTTAAGACTGGTTGTTCACTACTAATTTCCAGCTGTGAAAAGGAGAGCTTACCATTGAAAATTTACTGAATGCCTTATGAACGGTACCCTCTGCCTTGGGAGGAAAGAATGTCCTACTATGAATATAATTGGTTGGGTACTCGGAATTTTGAACAACCACCTGGACGAATAGTACACTAAATGATTTCTTCTTCCATTTTGAATCTGAAGATTATTAAGTTGTGGAATCTGACTAAAGTTATATACATCTTGGATGGTTTAATTTCAGGTGATCACCCTAGCTGGATTGCAGGATGCTCAGAAAAGTGAGGCAGCATTGTCTCTAGGTGTGTCAGCAATGATGATTGGATAGAACGTTAGCCATGTTAGACAGCAACCTGCATGGGTGAATCCCACTTCCTGATGCATGCTCTCTATCCACTTGTCTAAGTGGAAAGAGGAAGAGGCATTTGAAAGTAATTCCCTCTCTCCAGCACTTCCTTCCTGAGAAGGCTAGTTTCCTGCTGCTGTGGCTCTTAGAAATAAAACTCTGGGATCTCCCATCTTTATATTGGAGGATTTACTACATCGGCCCTCAAAGGGCTTTCAGATCTTTGTCTTCTGATTGGACTACATCTCTACCAGCTTCCTAGATTCAGCAACTTCTCCCTTCTTGGGCAAATCCATACTGGTAGCTTGTAGATGGACTTCGTAGAACTCAGCAGCCATAACCATTCAAGCTGATCTAACACGTTTGTGTGTTTTTTATTGGTTCCTTTTCTGAACAACTACAACATCTATGGTAACTGAGTACCTACATTCACCTCCAAACTGAAGACCAGTGTTCTCAGCTGACCCACACTCCTACCATCATGCCTCCCTCCTCATAATAGACAGCACTCTAGATCTGCAAGCAAAGCTCACCTTTTTTTCCCTAATGTTTCTTGTCGGGTATTTTTTTCTACAGACATGAGGGACATAACTAATACAATATATACACTTTCTACTTTACTGCAACAATCGGGGGTTTCAGATGTGAAAACCTACCAAGGTCATGTCTATGCACTCCACATAGTCCTCCAAAGCAGTGACAACCTCTCCAGTATATGCTCTCCAACTTTGTCACACTCCATTTGGAGCTCTCTTTGTTTAGTGACCCCCCCCTTCGTCAAGTTAGAGGAGTTCCTGACCAGGTAAGCTCCTCTAATTTTGTCCCATGATTCCCGTCATCTCAAAGTTTTATATCTAGAACATGAGCAACTTGACAGTATGTGCAGGTGGCTGCTGACTTTTTCTTTTTTCTTTTCTTTTCTCTTCTCTTCTCTTCTCTCCTCTCTTCCTCCTCTCCTCCCTCTCTCTCTCTCTCTCTCTCTCTCTCTCTCTCTCTCTCTCTCTCGCCCAAAAAAGTTTCATGGTATAACCATAACTGGCTGGGAAGTTGCTATGTAGGCTGAGTGTGAACCAATAGAGACCATTTGTCTTTGCCTTTGAGTGGAGGGCTTAAAGGTGTGGGCTACCTACCATACATGGACTGCTGACTCCTTTTATGTTGGGCATACTGCTTCAACTTTACTCCTTCACTTCTCTTCCCTTCATCTGGTCTAAAAGAACTCAAATACAGGACTTGAGTAGGAGGATAGATATCAAGTAATTTTTTATTCCCACTAGGCTGATTTTTTCATTTACATGACTAAGACCTACTATGATCATGTGTGTGTGTATGTGTGTGTGCATGTCCATATATATATATATATATATATATATATATATATATATATAACACACACATACATACATGCATGTTCATATTTGTGAGTGTATGTGCATGTTCATACTCAGCAAATGGTAAGGATCTCTTTACACACTGAACAATCTCCTTGAAAGGATAGAATTTCTCAATACAGTGCCTGTCACCAGGCAATAGCTCAGCAGTAAAGGCTACTGAGGCTTGTCAGCCCTTGACTGAATCCTGAAGCTGAGAACAGCAGAGAAAAAGAATTTAAGCAGCTGGGACTCTGAGCTATGAAAGCAAAAACTACGTGAGTTTTGTTAAAAATCTACCAGCACTTTCCAAAAAATAAATAGTTTTAATAGCCACAAGAATAAAAATAATGAGAAACTACTGAAAAATCACATAGGCTTAAATAGTCAAGAGGCCCTTACAGGTGAGGGATCAGAAATGAGAATTCCCAGTCCACGGCATAGAAGGAAACCATGAATTCAGAAGGTTGATGTTTTAACTCATGAGCAAAAAAAATGAACTTTTGCCCTAAGACATCTAGGGGAAGATGGCAATGGAATCTGAAATCTCTATGAATGAACAAAAGAATATTTGGTCAAAACCCCACATCAAACATGACTAATGACCACATTATACTCTGAGAGCAACTTTGAAACACCTCAGCGAATTCTTCACACTGATTTTTTTTAACTAACTTTATAATAATTGATGTTTGTCTGAAGTTAATTGTCTCAGCTATTACATTGGATCATAAACTTACCAGACTAATCATTATTAGCAAGAGATAGTCCTGGGGGATCAATCATTATTCTCTGGACATTAAAAATCACCCTAGGCTGATTACCTCTGATCATTTTAAAAGTGTGAGTAGAAAGGGTAGTGAAGGTTATGGAATATGATTGACAGAACACCATCTGTGACCCTGACCCACACAGAAGCCAGCATGTTACATACCCACAATTCCTGTAACACAGCCTCTGGTTGATTTGAGCTTTAACTCAGCAGAGAAAACTAAATGACAGAGGAGAAAGGGCTGGCACTATGGGAAATACTCACATCTGGTGGAGAGATTTCCACAGAGGCCAAAGGGATTTTATCCTCATGTAAGCATTGACTAGGTCATTATTTTTTTTTCAATTCAGTTAAGTTTTTATGAATTACTCTACACTTGAGTATTCATAAAATATAGGTAAAGTGACATATTTTATCCTTAAATGCCCTTGGTAGCAGAAATTATAAAATGTTCTTTTTTGGATTATAAGAACAGAAATAGGAAATGCCCTGTCTCCCTCACCCCCTAGTTGGTAGCAGTCTGTGAACAACAGTCAAAAAATATTGTGCCAAGAAAAACTCAGGTCATCAGGCTTGGTAGAAAATACCCAGCACAGTCACCTTACCAGTCATACTGACCATATTTCTGGGGGTTTCTTTCTTTTCTAACTAGAGAAAATAAATGAATTTAGACTTTTCTACTTACAGAAACCATGTTAAATTATCAAGAAGGTTGGATTGAGTATCCAATTTAGGACTAAATAACAAAAGGAAAGTCATCCTCCAGTTAAGTTAGACATACACACGTGTTCCTTCTGACAAATACCACTCAGCACATTGACACCTATCAAAATCAGTAAGACGTTGTAATCTACCAACCAAGACTCATTCATGTGTCAGAAACATGTGCATATATGACAGAAGGCCAGAGGCACTATGGTTCTTAGGGTCATCGTGATGAGAAAAATACTTGGCTCAAATCCTCAAGCACAATAGATGATTCTATTAAAAAATCTCTGAAGTGATTTATTTAATTAGCTTCCTAGAGATTGGGGAAATGCATATAATAGTTGCTGGCTAATAGATGCTCAGAAAATATGGAATGACATAAAACTGGGTACACTTTTTATCTGAAAACTACCTTCCAGCTACTTATTTTAACCAACAGCTTCCCCTTCCTGACACACTACACTAAACCAAGGAGCTCAATTTCCTCTTACCTGCCTCTCACTTATCCCTTCTTTTACACCTTTGATCCTTCAGAGGCAAGGAAAAATAATGAAAGTGAGAGCAGAGACCTTGTATTTTAGCATATCGTGCAGGACGGTATGGGGAGGGGAAGAAAATGAAATACATTTAACCTTAAAAAGATAAAAAAAAAATCATCTGAGAATATAGAGGACACATTAATCTGGGTCCGATCATCAAATCCTGGCAATGATGGAAGTCTAAGGGTATGGCACCAAAAGTGAGTTTGGGAAGACCTGAACTGAATAAATTGTTACTTATAAACAACAGAGTTATTTGCAGAAGACGCTCTTTTTTTCTGTCTGTAAACTGTGTTTTAGGAGTGTAAAAGCTTATTCTATCAACATAAGGATGTCATTTTCTTCCCATTTATGTCATTATTTTGTTGACTACTGTTTGGTTGCTTGTATTTGATGCCTACCAATGAACATAATTCTTGAATTGCCAACTAGAGTATTACCTTTCTCAGTTGACCCTGATGGAATGCAAACACTACTACTATTAACTACTATCTTCACCTTCTTCTTCTTCTTCCTCCTCCTCCTCCCTCCTCCTCCTTCGCCTTCTTCCACTACATTATATGGCACCACACAAAGGTGGAGGCAAGTAGACAACTTTCTGAAGTTGGACATCTCCTTCCACCATGTTTACCTTGGGAATTTCACTAAGTCTCAGACATGACAGCAAGCATTTTCACCAGCTGAACTGTCTCACTGACCCTCTTGCTTAGTCTGTTTTGTTTAGCTTAGCGCAAGTGTTTACTTTAGTGGCTGAGTAACCCACTATGGCATTTTTATCTAGTTTGACCAGGGATCACTTATAACCTGAGAAATTTCAGTGACATCTGTTCCAAAGAAAAAAAATGGATGAGGACTTCTCCATATGAGTAGCCAGGACATTCTTACACCTGGGAGCCAGGCAAAGCTTACTGAAAATGTCCTTTGGAGAAGACAGAGGAGAGAAACCACCTTCATGGATCACAGACCATATGTCTGCCATTCCACTGAGTCATTTGCATCTATTCTCCATTTTAAATATTTTAACTGCCTGTGAGGGAGTTTTTATCATAATTCTCATTTTACTCCTGAGGAGATAGAGCTAAATCAGAAGGTATTTGATTTGCTCAAGGACAAAACTTAATCACTGTAATTAATAATAATAGTAGTAACGGATGTGAGTGGCAACAGGAATGTCCACAATTCAGAGACATCTCACTGTGTGACCACAGTGTAACACCACTCCCCATGTACCACTGAATCCTGGGTTCTCCAGGTAATGGGAAGCATTGCTTAAGTAAAGAAGGCATAGCATATGTGCATATGGAATAGCATTCAACGAAGACCAATTGCACTGACCTTTTCAAAGCTGGATGAAAATAAATGAGTAAGAATATTTTTTGGAACGTTCTAGATACTGTACGTTTTGATAGATCAAATAACTGTAATGTAGAAAGATAAATATTACATGGCATAGTTGATTGTACATTTAAAGAGAAATGCTGAACTCATGTAAAAAAGAGAATGCTGAGCCCAGGGCTGAGAGCAAGGAAGATTGCAGTGTGTTGATGGACAGTACAGATTTTCAGTTATAAGGTGAATGAATTCTAGAGCTCTATATGCAGCATAGTAACTGTAGTTAGTCATTATGTGTACACAAAATTTGCTGGTGGAACAGCATCCTATCGGAAAAAAATAATGTGAATTTAAAATTCTGGGGGAATAGAATGTGCACCGGTTATGAGGGATTACAGCTCTTGCAGAGAACCTGAGTGTCGGTACCCAACACATACATCGGATTCTCTCAATCCAATTCTTGCCTGTAATTCTAGCTTTAGAGGATCCAATGCCCTTTCTGGTCTTCTTGGGCACAGTACTCATGTGCAATGCACCTACCTGCCCCACATGCCTCCCATCACCACACACACATACTCATAAACATGATAAAAATATATAAATAATTTTTTATTTCATTTATATATTTTTCTACAGTTCAGATTTTATCCCCCTCTCGGACCACCCTCAGACTGTACCATATCCCATACCACCTCCTCCGTCCCACCCTTGTCTCCATGAGGATGTCCCTATCCCACCACCACCCTCCACCCCACCAGACCTCCTCACTCCCTGGGGCTTCCAGTCTCTTGAGGGTTAGGTGCATCTTCTCTGACTCAGTCCAGACTCAGCAGTCCTCTGCTGTATATGTGTTGGGGGCCTCATATCAGCTGGTTTGTGCTGCCTGGTTGGTGGCCCAGTGTCTGAGAGATCTCGAGGGGTCCAGGTTAGTTGAGACTGCTGGTCACCCGCAGGGTCGCCCTCCTCCTCAGCTTCTTCCTGCTTTTCCCTAATTCGACCACAGGAGTCAGCAGCTTTGGTCTATTGGTTAGGTATAAATATCTGCATCTGACTCTTTCAGCTGCTTGTTGGGTATTTCAGAGGGCAGTCATGATAGTCCCCTTTTTGTGAGCACACCATTGCCTCGATAATAGTGTCAGGCCTTGGGGCCTCCCCTTGAGTTGCATCCCAATTTGGGCCTGTTGCTAGACATCCTTTTCCTCAGGTTCTTCTCCAGTTTTATCCCTGCAGTTCTTTCAGACAGGAACAATTATGAGTCAGAGTTTTGACTGTAGGATGGCAACCCCACCCCTCACTTGATGCCTTGCCTTTCTGCTGGAGGTGGGCTCTACACATTCTTCCTCCCCACTGTAGTGCATTTCATCTAAGGTCCCTCCCTTTGAGTCCTGAGAGTCTCTCACCTCCCAAGTTTCTGGTACATTCTTGAGGGTCCCCCCAACTCCTACCTCCTGAGGTGGCCAGTTTCCATTCTTTCTGCTTGCCTGAGGGCTTGAGTCCTGTCCCCCCCACCCCACCCAGTACCTCATCATGTTCCCCTCTTCTCCTCCCTGTCCCCTGTCCTACCCAATTCCCTCCCTCCCCACTCTTGTGATGGTTTTCTTATAGAACACCAAATACCGGCTATTTTAAAACAAGTCTAAATTCCCAAAAATATCCCATGTAGTATCACGGCTCTGCTCTAAGTATCACATTTTAAGAATAACTGATTTAGACAATATGCAACAATTTCTCTTACAAAATTTTTCATTGAAAGTACGATTGCTTGAACAGAATAAAGAAAATGGTACTAAAAGCAGAAGACATGATGGATGTAGAAACTTTAAGAAGGTGTCTCTCCTTGACCATCCCCCTTCAATGTGTATCACACAGAAATAAAAGACTGAGACTCAATCCAAGGAAGGAAGGAATCAGAGAGGTCTACTTTCCATATCTTTCTTTGTTTTCTGGTACAAAGGTACTATTGTATCTTAATAATTAGCTTCAGAATTAATTATTCCTGGGGAAAGGAAGTAAAAAGACACAAATCAAAGACCTTGTAACTCACAATTTCTCTTTGGATTTACAGTACTCAAAACAGGCCACATCAGCTCATGTGTCAGAAAAGAAGGCCATCCATCTTTCTAACTGACTTAGTACTGTCTATTTGATATGCCTCTCAAAAGTCTCCATATCACCCTATGCTGGATATCCCTAGGGAAGATGGTATCCCTTCCCAAGCTCCATCTTCTCTGCCTTGCTAGCCTTTCATTTTCCTTGTCTCCATTTCTCAAGTCATTTCTGTGTTCACACGGCAAGAAATAAGTGGTTTCACGGTTACATGAGTGTGTCAGCATTAGCAGTTGTCAATATATCACAAATCTATCACTGCAAAGACAGATAGGATCAGCAGGGAAGTCAGGCAACACAAAGACTGTTACATAGAGAATGGGGGCAGGGAGAACAGTAGGTCTAGAACTGTTCTAAAGATGGTCTTTTGGTTTGAAAATAAAACAGAAATGTCAGCAATAAATATGATCTTTAGGTAAATCCTAAAAAAAATGTGGCAGAATTCAGATATTGCAGTCTCCTTTTATAGCTTCAAATTTTCATTAGTCCGTTATAAGTTAAGAAAAACCAAGGGATTGTTTCACTGTTTTAATCCTGTGTTTCCCAGACTATTTTTAATTACTGACTTCTTTTGCTAATCCTCTCAATCGCCAATCTGCAGGACTAATTTTAAAAAAACGTTTCACGAAACTTTGTGGTTTCTTTTAGCCATTTTCCAAAAATGTCTCCTGCATCTTGTATTTAAGTATGCTCAAGTAAAAGCCAAAGTAATTACACTAGGAGGCTCATTATAGAGCATCAGTTAATCAAATCTCCATAGTTGCTGTCCATCAACATCTCCCTTTGAAAAACACAGACTAAAATCAATGTCTGCCTTCGTATGGGTGAATGGAAAGGTCATTTCTCAATTCTTATCTGAATATGTGGCTCAGCACCTTTCAGCACTATTGACCTGTTTCCTTTTCAATGCTCAATCCTTTGTTTCTCCATACTTCTTTCACAGCTCTCCCTCTGTAACCTTTACTAGTCCTCTCTTTCCTATCTTTGACTATTCAAAGTCCCACACTCCCTGCTGGCTCATCTGACTCTTAGCTCTCATTGAAGTAATTGTACACCCAGTACACTTTCCCCCTTGTTAGCTTTAAGCTTTCCAAGTACAGCAGACCAAGCATTTAAATTCAACACATCACCTCCCTTCCATTAGTACTTCTAATGAACTTCACCTCCAGACTTGGCTCTCCTCCAGAGCTGTCTACTTGGACATATCTCCCTAACTACATAAGTAAAGATCACAAACCAGGACGTATGCTTTGATCCTGCCTTCCCTTACTTTCAGACTCATTATTTCTTTCTTTTTTTTTTTTTTCTGATGATAAAAACTTTTATTCCTTTAGAGTATCAAAGCATAGCCAGTGTTACCTGGGTTTTCTTTTTTTTTTTAATTATTTTATTTATTCACATTCCAGTAGTTGCCTCTCCTTGGTCCCCTCTCCCACAGTTCCTCAGTCCATTCCTCCTCCTATTCACACCAAGGTATTTTATACTATTTGCGACTATTGTGAAGGGTTAACCATTGAACTGATCAAGGGGTTCACAATGGAGGAGTTAGAGAGAAGATTGAAGGAGCTGAAAGTGTTTGCGGCCCCATGAGGAGAGCAACAAAACCAACCAACCAGAGCTCCCAGGATCTAAACTACCAGCCTGGGAGTACATAGGGAGGGACCCATGGCTCCAGCTGTATATGTAGGAGAGAATGGCCTTGTCAGCATAGGTGGGAGAGGAGATCCTTGGTCCCATGAAGGCTGGACGCCCAGTTGGGGGAGAGAATTCAAGGGTGGGGAGGTGGGAGTTGGGAGGTAGGTAGAGGCACATCCTCATAGAAGCAGGAGAAGGGGTGATGGGATAGGGAGTTCCTGGAGGGGGATCAGGTAAGGAGATAATATCTGAAATGTAAATAAAATATCCAGTAAAGAAAAAATGTTACTTTGTGCCCTCATGTTACAAAAACCTTGGAACTGGAATACCTGGATTCATACCATAGTTCTGTAGCTGACTGCAATGGAGAACCCTTAATAAAGTCCCAAGCACAAAGGAAGGTCTCAGCATGCATTTGTGGTTACTGGCACTATTTTTATTTTTCTCAAATATCAGATCCACTCTGATATTGTAGTCAAAAGAAAACAGACTGTCAATGCCAACTCAAAGACAGCCAGTTCCACCTGGTCTCCATTGTACAATATAAAGTCAACTCATAAAAACTAGAAAACAAATATGCAAATGAGGTTTTGTTTTGTCACAGGTGGCACTCTTTATTTTCTTAAAATTTATATCGTTTTTATACTTCTCCTAAAGTCAAGAGTCTCATGACTCTACCTTTTAGAATGTCTGTATTAGGGTTTGTTTTTAAATTGCCTTGAGTTTTATGAGTCTCCTAAGATACAGCTGTCTTCAAGTTTAGAGAAAACGTTGGTCTGAGTTCTGAAAACGAGGTTCACCCTTTAACCTCCTCATATAAAATAATTGTATGAATTGTATGATGGCTACATTGTAACTTCACAGGGATAAAGGGATTTCTACTCGGATGTCTGAATGAGTCATGAGGAATTGCTTCTAGGAAAAAACCAAGTTTGTCTTAAACAATTAAGATTTAATAATAATTATTAATTGCCTGTTGTGCCTCACTGGAGCCAATCCTAATGATGTAAATTGGAATGAGAGTATGTCATAAGTTCTTCAGTAATTTTTGTAGTTACTTAATTACAAGTAATGCATCATTAAAAATGTGACTGATATCACTTAAGATAAATTGTTAGGTATTAATTAATCTAGTACTTATTAAACTTACATTAATCATGTTACTGTAGGTGTAAAATATTATTTCAGAAATATACATTAAGAAATTTGAATTAACTGCAATCTTTAATATAGCCACTCTATTAAAGGTCATAATTAATAGTCATTTTTCTCCTATAATATATGTTCAAGCAATAAATGAATATAAATTTTTTATTACATTTGTGTCTCTTCTGATGGTAGGACTAATGTCATTAGTATTCATTAACTTACATTTGGTTCTTTATAATGGTCATACTGTGAATCAATTCCCATTCTGCATATTTTATAGTTTTTTTTTTCATTTTTCACTTGGAATTTTTATGACTACTTCCTAAATTTGATGTTCTTACAGGTGGGGCTCTGTAAGGTTTCCTCCTTATACAATGTGTGTCTGTTACTGTTATATTTGTTCAGGTATCACTTAGAGAGTGCTAGAATTGATGTAGCATGTGTTGATGATTTCATACCTTGGCCACTGTGGATAAATGCCACAAATTTGTGAGCATGCCAGTAATGGATGCAGACTTTGTTTCCTTTGATTATATACCCAATAATGGTTTAGCTAAATAAAATGTTAGTTCAATTTTAGATTTTTGAGGAATGTCTGTGCTATTTGAATAGTTGTTGGACTGATACACAATTCTAGCAAAAGTTCCATTTACCACACATACTTGTGAGCATTTGTTGTTTTTTTTTTTTTTGTCTTCTCAATAAAAGCCATTCTGACTGGGTAAGAATAAATCTCAATGCAGTCACATTTCCCTGGTGGCAAAAGATGCTAAACATCATTTAATATATTATTTTGGCCATTTGAATTTGCTCATTAAAAATGCATTTGCCTATTTGCTAATTGGGTTATTTGTTCTTGTAGTGTTTATTCTCTTTATATATTCTGGATATTAATTCCCTACCACATGAATAGCTACCAAAAATATTCTCCCAGTCTGCATGCTGTCTCTTTATTCTTTCACAATGCAAAATCTTTTTAACTTCCTGTGACTGTATTGTCAACATTTTTTGTTATTTCTAGAGCTATTAGAGAACTTTCCCCAGGCTCTCTGCTTCTGCTTATACCTTTAAATGCTTTTTCTCAGTTTGCCTTTAGCAGTTTCAAAGTTCAGAGTTTTGCATTAAATTTTTAAATACACTCTGGGTTTACTTTTATGGAAAATGAGGTGTATAATCAAGTTTCAGTTTTCAACATATGAGTAGCTGGTTTTCCCAGCATTCTTTATTATGGAGACTGTCTCTTATCTAATGAAGATTTCTGTAATCTTTGAAAAGCTCAGATAAATGTATTGATGAGTTTATTCCTAGGTGCTCCATTCTCTTCCTTTTTATGTGTCTGCTTTTCCTACAGTATTATACTGATTGAGTTCAATGAATCTATAGTATAATTTAAAAGCAGGTGAATAATTGGAGTTGAAGAAATGGTTCAGTGGTTAAGAGCACTTGTTGCTCTTACAGAGGATCAGGATTAGATTTCCAAAGCACACATGGCACTTTCAACCATCTGTAATTCCAGAAGATTTGACACCCCATTCTGATTCCACACATACTAGGCATGCAAGTGGTATACATTCATATATGTAGGCAAAATACCCATACATATAAAACACTTCGGGGACCCCAATGGAAGAGTTATGGGAAGAACTGAAGGAGCTGAAGGGGTTTTTAACCCCATAGGAAGAACAAAAGACCCTCATCCAGACCTCCCCCCAGAGCTCCCAGTGACTAAACCACCAACCAAAGAGTCACATGAGGGATCCATGTCTCCAGCTGCATATGTAGCAGAGAATGGCCTTATCTGGCATCAGTGGGAGGAGAGGCCCTTGGTTCTGTGGAGGCTTGATACTCCATCATAGGGGGATGATAGGGTGGTGAGGCAGTAGTGGGTGGTTGGAGGAACACCCTCATAGAAGCAGAGAGAGGGGGGGATGGGATAGGGGGTTTGCAGAGGGAAAACCAGGAAGTGGGATAACATTTGAAATGTAAATAAATAAAATAACCAATAAAAAATTTAAAATATCAAGTGAAGTGATATTATAAATACTGATACTTTCTGCTCAAAACAAAAAGGTCTTCTGTGTTTCCATATGAATTTGGGATTTTTCTTCTATTTATGTGAATAATATCATCAGAGATTTATGGATATTGCAATGATTCTATATTGCTTTTAGCTATGTAACCATTTCAATGTATAAATTCTGTCAACTTATAAACATGGAATGTTATCTTCATTCTCATATTTTATTTTTAAAGTTTTAAAAATAATTTCCATTATAATGCTCTTTTAGTCTTTGGTTTGTTCCTAGTTGTTTGCTTGGGGTGGTCATTATTAACATTATTAGAAAAAACTAAATATTATTGAATGATATTTTTGTCCCGCTACATTACTGAACTTGCTTATCAGATTTAAGAATGTTCTAATGAAGTCTTCAAAGAGTTTTTTATATATTGGCTTATATCAAATATCAAACAGAAACAATTAGATTTGTTTTTCTCATATTCTTTGTCATTTATATCTTTGTCTTTCTCATATTCTCCTGGGTTAGATTTCAAGCACTGACTGAAAAAGAGTGGTGTTGGCAGCCAACTTGGTCTTAGCATTTGGGATGAAATGCTTTCAGATTTTTCTCCATGCAATATGATGGTGGCCATCAGTCCTTATAGCTTCTATTATGTGGAAGTGAAATCCTCTTGTCTTACTTTCTTCAGAATCTCACCATGAAAGGAGGACATATCTTATCCTAGCCTTTTCCTGCTTCTATTAAGACAATTAATTGTATGGGGAGTGGGGACATGACTTGGTGAATAAAGACCTTGCTGAGAAATCATGATGACCTAAGTTGGGAATCTCACCACCTATATGAAAATCTAGGGATGGCTGTATACACCTGTAACCGTAGCATTGGGTTTGGGTGCAATCAGAGATAGGAATATTTCTGAAACTTCCCAGCCAATAAGTCTAGCTAAGATATACTGAGATACAAGTGCAGTAAAAGGTATTGGCTCAGGAGGTTATGTGGGGCCAGGAGCAGCAATAGAAAAGGGTGCATGATATCTGACTCCAGTCTCAACAGACATACATATAACATACACACACATAATTGCATCATATTTTGCTTGTCTGACATTGTTGATTTATATGAGTTGAACCCTTGTTGCATTTCTAGTGAATCCAATATACATATATCATCTCTTAATGTATCATTGATTTTGGCTTGTAATACTTTTGAGGATCCTTCCTATCTATATACATTGGGAAATTGACCTAGACATTTATTTTAATGTTGTATCCCTCTCTGTAGCATCAGGAGACTACCAGCTTCATACAATTACTTTGGAAGTGTTTTTTTTCCCAATCTACTTTTATACCATTTTAATTACATGCAAGTATTAAGGTCAGTTCTAGGTCAAGGAACTAGCAATACAATAGATGCAAACAGTCAAGGAACAAATAAGAGAATAAACACAATAGTCAAAGAACAAGCAAGTCAATAAACAAAATCCCGTGATCACTGTTTCTAAGGGCTTATCAGAATGACCAAAATATCTGAGCCTACTTTCCTACTTCCTTCGTAGTTTATGGAATCATTTGAGAAATGTCTCTGTTTCTTCTGCCTGGAAGCTGAGCTTCTCAGCAAAAACCATCACCTGACCCAATTTCACCAGGCTCACTCACTGGTCACTGGGGGGTACATATGATGTTTAAAAAACATGTTCTAACAATTAAGACAACCTTTAGGCTCAAAACACGAGTTGAGTCATATGGTCATGATGCCTTGCATTGGGTTTAGGTCTATAGCACCAAAAGTCCTTGTGCGTTCCCTTCTTGACAGGCAGAGATCTGGGGTCCCTTTGCCCCATAACAGCTTGGCAGAGCCAGGTCTCAGTTTGGGGCTGTTATAAAATGGGGTGTGTTGCATGGAATGGACAGCCGTTAATGGGTGTGGACAGCTTAGCAGGGCCTCCCATTGAATTCCCAGCTGGACAAAATGACCTCAGCTGGCATTGTTTCATTAACAGTAACACAAGAGGAGGAAGTAGAGGGGTCCCTCTCCCTTCGTCTTCTATCCACCTTGGGTTGCCAATAAGAAGAACATAACATAAATGAGACAAATGTGCAAAACCATACCCAATACAGAAATATGAGGGTCTGTCATAGTGCAGAGTTCTTTGAACAGGGGCAGCTCTGTGTCCATTCAGAGAGGGTCCTTGTTCAAGGTTATACTGCTAATAAGGACTGTGGCTAGAAACAGACCCAGGACCCTCCACATCTCAGTTCAGTACATTGAAAGCAGAGACTCACCCTATCCTAAGCACACCAGACATTATCACAGGCTCATCTGTAGAGAGGCAAAAGGAGGAGAAACTGAAACTGAAGGTGGAGCTCAGCACATCTCAGTTATAGCATTGCCCCTACCCTTTGGTTTAGAGAGTTAGCACACAGTTTACTTGATATTTTTTTTCCTGATTCCTGCTTTAAATTTATCTTAAAAAAAAAAAAAAAAAAAAAAAAAAAAAACTGTATTTCTCCCTTTTGTGTAACCTTCTACCTGTTGTTTTTCTCAGCATCAAAAAAGAAATATTACTAACCCTTGACATGTACCAAGGCTGGAAGAGAGCAATCATCCCTCCAAGCATCTGAGGCACATGTGTACAGATGTGTAAGCTCTTTTGCATCCCAGGGCAAAATTTTTAGTTTGGAAAAATGATGGTCATTTTCAAGCCTGTCTTGGGCATAAGGTACTCTTGAAAAATAAAATTTTAAGATGATGGTGAAAATAAGGGTGCTGCCTAAGGGACCAGGATGGATCCAGGGGTCCATGAAAGAAACAGGAGAGAGCAGAGGAGGAGAAAGGGCATTGGGCGGCTTATGTCTCAATCAGCTTTGGGGTCGTGTCCTCATTCCTGTGTTGGTCTTGTTCTACCTGAGATGAAAATACTGTTGGTGAGGGAGTTTGCGTCTTTGCCAAAATTGCCAACTAAGGAACTAACCGTGTACTGTGCAAACAGACACTGAGGAAATGTCTACTGCCAGGCTAATTAGCTGATTGAACTCTGGGATAACTGCCTGTATTCCAAGACGCCAAACGCCTCCCCTGGGCCATGTAGCATAAGCCTTTGCCACAGCTTAGAGCCATCCCGTGGGATGAGCACCACTCTTCTTTTTTATAGCAAGGAAACCTAGACCAGTGAGTCAAACATTGACCCAAAATCACACAGCCAGCACACAGCAAAAATCAGTATTGAAATCATGTCTGTGGGATCTTGAGCACAGCCATAGATACAGCCCCAAATAGTAGGGTTCTCTGCTCTCTGAGATCCAGTGTGAGGATGGGTTTATTACTCTTGGAAAGTGCACTTAGGAGCTGGCAGACCCTGGCCTGTCTTCACTTGTATCATTTCCAGTCAGTGTCTGAGTTGGTGATTATGTTTCTTCTCCCTTGATAGCCTGCATAGTAGCTTCCTAGATTAAAGACACTAGGACACTGAAAAAAAAAATGTTCTAGGTAGGCTTCAGATCTACTTTTCCGAGTTCAATTAGTAGTGGAGGTATTACCTTCAGCAATGGGGCCTTGCCATCAGTTTTTCAAGAGCAACCTATAGTCTTGACAACAACCTGGGTTTTGTTGGAGAACTGGTTCCTATGGGACCTGTTTGGCCAACAACTCAATTAGAAATACCTAATCTTTGTACCTAAAGCTTCACTTGGTGACAAGAGATATCTAGTTGGTGCTCTGTCTCCTTACTATTCCATTAATTAGCTAATTCAATTAGATCTCCTTCACATATCCACATATTTTATGAAGCTTCTACTATATTAGGTTTTCATCCTACCTCTTAAGGGATTTGATTCAACTGTCTCTCCCCATATTCCTTCCCTTATTTCCTCTTCCTACCTCTTCCCTTTCAAACCCACTCCTCTACTCCCCTTATTCTGTGTCTATCAATAATTATCTATTCTAATTTTCATTTCCTAATGAGAGCCATTTGTCCTCTCCTAGTCACTTACTCTGTGGTTCTATAGACTGTAGCTTGGTCAAATTGACTTAAGAGCTAATATCCACATATATGTTAATACATGCCATATTTGGTTTTCTGGGTCAGGGATATCATATTCAAGAAGATTTTTTTCTAGTCCCATTCATTTATCTGCAACTGTCATAATTTCATTTTTTACAGCTAAGTAATTTTCTATTATGAGAATGTACCACATTTTCTTTATCCATTCATCTGTTGAGGCACAACCAGAATGTTTCTAATCTCTGGCTATTATGAATAGAATAATATCAAGGATGATTGAGCAAGTGTCTCTATGGTAGAATAAAACATCCTTTGGGTATATGCCCAAGAGTAGTATAGTTGGATTGTGAGGTACATCAATTCCAACTTCCTGAAGAATCACCAAAATGATTTCCATACTGGATTATTTGTTATGTTGATATCTCATATTTTTGAGTTGTTTATATATTTTAGATACTAGCCCTCTACTGTATGTGTAACTCCACTTTTCCACTCTGTAGCTGCTTCTTTATCCAAATCATGGTGTCCTTGGCAATGTAAAAGCTTCTTGGTTTCATGACATCACATCTATTACTTGTTGATCTTATGCTGATGGTGTTCTGTTCTGACAGCAGTATCCTGTACTAATGGGTTCAAGGCTGTTCTCCACTGTCTCCTCCTTAGGTTCAGTGTATCTGCTTTTATGGTGAGGTCTTTGATCCATTTGGAGTTGACTTTTGTGCAGAGTGATAAATATGGTTCTGTGTTCATTCTTTCACATGTAGACACCCAATTTAACCAATATCTGTTGTTGCATAAGCTGCCTTTTCTCCAGTGTATAGTTCTGGTTTCTTTATCAAATACCAGGTGTCCATAACTATGTGTATTTACATCTGACTATTCAATTTGATTCCACTAATCAATAAGGCTATTTTTGTGCCAGTACCATGATGTTTTTATTACTATAGTTCTGTGGTACAATTTGATATTAGGGGTGCTATCAGATATCCCACAAACAAAATAATATGGTTTGCATTGTGAGCTGACACTTACAAATGGGGATGAATTGTCAAGGGGAATGAGGAGGTCCATAGGATGAAGGAAAGCAGAGTTTTCCACCAGAATTTGATAGTTTCCTAGGAATGGAGGCAGAGAGTGAGGAGAGGCTATGATGGGAAGTCTGCAACAGAGCTTAGATGGAAAATGGAGAGTTAACTATGTAGAAGGGGAGGGAGAATGAAAATCTGAAGTTAAGCCACCTGTTCAATGACTTATTCACTTCGCTGGCAAATTTGGCTAAAGAGTGCCCAGAAAATTCCTGTTTGGTTTGAGGGCTAAGATAAAAGAAAGAGTAAGAAGGGAGGTAAGAGGGGAAAATCTACATGACCACTTGAAGATGGGTCCAGAGAGAAAGTGGAGGCCACAGCAGGCAGTCTGCTACAGAGCTTGGGATGAGTCTGGGGAACCGGAATTGTAAGAAAAGAGGGAGAGGTGAAATCTGTAGTTAGCCTACCTGCTTCCTGGCTAAGTGACCTGCAGGTTCCCAGGGAATGTCTGCTGGAGGTAAAGGCTGTGATAAAGTGAGGAATAATGGAAAGATTGGAGGAGAAAATCTACTGATTTATTGGAGATGACAGCAGAGGGCAAGAGGAAGCTGTAGTAGGTGGTCTGCTACATAGCTGTGAATAAGACTGGGAATTGTACTTGGAGGAGAGGAAGAAGAGAGTTAAGTAGTTATCTACAGTTAGCCTACCTGCTTCCCTGACTGGAGTCAGTGTTAGTTATTACTAAATGCTAGACAAATTCATCAGTAAATAATCTGAATCTGAACTCCATCATAGCTTTGTGAATGGAAGTTTCATGAACATTTACAAATCGTTAGAGATTGATCTTTCTCCATGGGAAGAAATGACTTGCATCTCTTATTCAAGTATCTTGGTAGCATCATTCTACCCTACTACTACAACCACACACTGGAAATACGATTCTCTGCATTGTAAATATAAGTAACATTATTTGAAATTTTTTGAAGGTTTAAATATTAAGAATAAGGGAAAATTTTAGAATACACTTTAAAATGGGTCTGTTGTTTTGGACCAACTAATGTTTTTCAGAGAAAAGAAAAATCATTCTAATCTTAATATATCAAAAAGACACAATAACTACTTATAAAGATATAGATTAAAAAAAAAAAGATATAGATTTGTATTCCTAACATCATATATACTTCATATACTGACAGTCATAACTTACAATTTTTAATTTTCTTACGAAGTGAAAGCATAGTTATATAATCATTCTGTTTTTCATTCTCACTTCAGGCTATCATAAATTATACAACTACTCAACACCTTGTTATAAAATAAGATTAGTTTTAAAGCCTCTTGCCCAACTATTGACTCATCACTCTATGTTAGAGGGAATCTTATTTCATCTATGTGGCTTGGTAAATTGGATGCATTAAGTGTTTTGTTGTCTCATGATGCTTAAAAGTTTTTACAGGATCATAAAGACATAGTCCCACCATAAATATAGAAGCATCAGCATGTATAAAGGAAATAAATACTAACACTAGTTAGTTATGTCTGGGAAAGAACAAAGTGCACAATTGAGGTATATGAACTAAATTCTCTCATACCAATCCATTTATCCCTGAAAATACAAATTAACAAGTGACAACAGATAGTCTCATAATGTAAAGAATATATCAGTACTATATAGCAAAACATCAGGTTTAATATGCTATAGTCAAGCCATCAAAGAAGATAATTGATATACTATTTTAAAGAATCAACTTTTAAAAACAAGTAATATATAGAATAATAATGATGATGCACTATTTTTCAGGCATATATGGATTATAAATATCAGTTAAGAATTTTAAATATAATCTACTAAATAAACTTATTATAAAGGGAGAAAAAGAAAATACTGGAAGCTTCTCTCACAGCAGTTACCCTATAATGGAACATTATATTTTTTTCAATCAAGTAACTTTATATAAAGAAGGAATCAAACCAGAAAAAATTCAAGAATTTTTAGTAACACTAATGAAGGAATTAAAGCTGTATTTTCCAACCCTTAAACTTTAACATTTGTAAAAGTGATATTTGTGGTGACCTTTTAATATATACTTGGCTTATAATCCTCACACATTCATACCAGTGATGTACTTTCTTTCTTTTATTATGTTTGTGATATACTCATCTGAATACTAATAAAAACCCTCAGTGGCAGCACAGACTGGTAGAGTACCATGATCTCAGGTGGCAGCTCAGAACAATTCCATCAATATTGCCCCATGTCATATCAACACACGTGTGTGCGTGTGTGTGTGTGTGTGTGTGTGTGTATGTGTGTGTGTGTGTGTGTGTGTGTGTGTGTGTGTTTGAAAGAGGGCAGATCACAAAGATGATGAGGCAGACATGGAAGAAATGGGAAATGAATGTGATCAGGGAGCATGATGTAAACTTCTCAAAGAATCAATAAAAATATAATGTTTAAGAAAAGATTCTGGGCTAAGCAGTCTGCTATAGCCTGCAGTCTGCCATTCTCCCACCACCTCTTCACTACAGTCCATCAGACCTTTGGATCCTGAAACATACAGATCCGACATCTGCAGACGCAAAAACATAGAGCCCAAGGATACCCATCAGAGACTTGCCACACCAAGACCATCGAGGTTAAACACACTCCCAGTACCTACTACAACAGGAACATCCTGGGACCAAAGCCATCCAAATGGCTAAAAGACCACAAAAGAACACAATCAACAAAGCCAGGACTATATGACATGGTCATAGCACAGCTACCATGCTACGTACAGCAAACCCTGGATATCACAACACAGACAAAGAATGAGATAATTACCTTAAATCAAATCTTATAAAATGATAGAGGCCTTTAAAAAGAAAATGAATGAACACCTTAAAGACATACAGGAAAATACAATCAAACAGGGAGAATCTTTCGAGAGGAAACAAATAAGTCCATCAAAGATATACTAGAAAATACAATAACACAGGAGAAGAAAATAATAAAACTCTGCAAGACTTGAAACTGGAAAAAGAAGCAATAAAAAAATGCAAACTGAGGAAATCCTGGAGATGGAAAACATAGGGAAGAAAACGGGAACAACAGATACAAGCATCACCAACAGAATACAGGAGATGTAAGAGAGAATCTGTGACATAGAAGATACAATAAAAGAAAATAATACATTAGTCAAAGAAAATGTTCCAGCTAAAAATTCCTAAACTAAAACATCCAGGAAATCTTAGATACCATGAAAAGACCTAACCTAAGAATAGTAGAAATGGAAAAAGGTAAAGAGTCCTAGTTCCAAGCCCCCCCCCAAATATTTTCAATAATACCATAGAAGAAAACTTTCCCAACCTAAGGAAAGAGATGCCTACAAATATATAAGAAGCTTATAAAACATCAATTAGATAAACAGAAATCAATTTCTCCCAGCACATAATAATCAAACTATAAAATCTGCAGAACAAAGAAAGAATACTAAGAGTGGCAAGGGAAAAAGTCCAGGTAACATAAATATGAGACCTATCAGAATTACATGCAAATTCTCAACAGAGATTCTCAAAGTTAAAAGGGCTAGCACAGATATGGTTCAACCTCTAAAATACTATAGATGCCAAATTAGGTTACTATACCTAGGAAAGTTCTCAATCACTATAGATGGAAAAGGCATATTTTAAGACAAATCCAATTTCAAACAATATCTATACACAAATTCAGCCCCACCAAAAAAAAAAAAAAAAAAAACCACTAGAAGGAAAATTCCAACCCAAGATGAATAACTACAACCAAGAAAACACATGAAATAAGTAATTTCATACAAGCAAAAATAAGAAAAACACACACACCACCACCACTAACAACAACAAAATAACAAATAATAATCACTGCTCATTAATATCTTTCAACATAAATGGACTCAATTCCCCAATAATGGCATTAACTAAAAGAATGGATGTAAAAACAGAATCTGTGGTCTGTTATAACCAGGCTTGCAGATGAGACACCCACCCTGCCACAGTACCTGGCCTAACTAGGACCCATTGGGCCCCAGAAGAAGTAGGATCTATCTTCCCTGAAGGAAATACATCCTGATTCTAGTCTGCAACAATACTCAAGGAAGATCAGGAAATCTAGACCCGCTCTCAAATCCAGAGAGAGCTGACTCAAGGAGGTTGATCATAACCAGACTCACAGGAGGGACAAGCTCCAGTCAGAGACAGCAAGGCCAGTTAACACCAGAGATAACCAGATGGTAAGAGGCAAGTACAAGAACATAAGCAACAGAAATCAATGTCACTTGGCATCATCAGAACCCACTTCTGTCATCAGAGCAAGCCCTGGATAACCCAAAACATCTGAAAACCAAGACTCTGACCTAAAACCCCATATCATGAAGATGATAGAGGACGTTAAGAAGGACATAAATAACTCCCTTAAAGAATACAAGAGAACACAGGAAAACAGGTAGAAGCCCATAAAAAGTAAAAATATAAATCCCTTAAGGAAACACAGGAAAACATAATCAAACAGTTGAAGGAATTGAATAAAAATGTCTAAAATCTAAAACTGGAAATAAAAACAACAAAGAAATCACAAAGAGAGGCAACCCTAAAGATAGAAAACTTAGAAAAGAAATCAAGAGTCATAGATGCAAGCACCACCAACAGAATATAAGAGATAGAAGAGAGAATCTCAGACATAAAAGATACCATAAAAGATATTGATACAACAGTCAAAGAAAATACAAAGTGCAAAAAGCTCCTAACCTAAAACATCCAGGAAATTCAGGACAAAATGAAAAGACCAAATCTAAGAATAATAAGTATAGAAGAGAATAAAGATTCCCAACTAAAAGGGCCAGAAAAACATATTCAACAACATCATAGAATAAAACTTCTCTAACATAAAGAAAGAGTTAGCCATAAACATACAAGAAGCCTACAGAATACCAAATAGATTGAACCAGAAAAGAAATTCCTCCCATCATATAATAATCAAAGCAATAAATACATAGAACAAAGAATATTAAAAGTCATGAGAGAAAAAGGTCAAGTAACATATAAAGGCAGACCTATCAGAATTACACCAGATTTGCAACAGAGACTATAAAAGACAGAAGATCTTGAACAGATGTCATGTAGATCTTTTTTTTTTTAATTTTTATTTTCAGCAAATCAAAAAAATTTAAAAAGCATTCAAACAGAATAAAATGAAAAGAAACAAACAAGCAAAATACCAAGGGTCAGATATACTTATACAAGAATTCTATAGAGCCTTCAAACAAGCAATACTTTTTGAGTTATGTTTAAAAAAATTCAGAACCACAATAAGCTCCTTCACAAAGCAAATAATATTGAAATAGTGAAATCAAGTGTAAACCCAACAAAAATATATGTAGATCTTAAGAGAACATAAATGACAGCCGAGGCTACCATACCCAGCAAAACTCTCAGTTACTATAGATGGAGAAACCAAGATATTCCAGGAAAAAGAAAACAAGTTAAAACATTATCTTTCCACTAATCTATCCCTTCACAAGATAACAGGAAAGTCCAACACAAGGAAGAAAACTACATCCAAGGAAAATCAAGAAATTAATCATCTCACAACAAACCTAAAAATAAAGAGAGAGAGAATCACACAAACATTACCATTTCTAATAGCAACAAGAAAACAGGAACCAATAATCCTTGGTCTTTAATATCTCTCAACATTAATGGATTCAATTCACCAATAAAAAATATAGGCTAACAGACTGGATATGTAAACAGGACACAGCATTTTGCTGCATATAGCAAAAACACTTCAGTGACAAAGACAGACACTGCCTCAGACAAAAGGCAAGAAAAAAAATTTCTGTTCAAATCATCCCTAAAAACAAGTGGAAGTATTCTAATATCCAATGAAATTAACTTTCAACCATAAGTTTTCAAAAGAGACATGGAAGGACACTTTAAACTCAGCAAAGGAAAAATTCACCAAGATGAACTCTCAGTTCTGAATATCTACACCTGAAATATAAGGGCACCCACATTTGTAAAAGAAATCTTACTAAAGCTCAAAACACACATTGAACCTATTACAGTAATAGTTGACTTCAACACCTCACTCTTCCAGTGGACAGATCATAAAATCAGAAACTAAACAGAGACACAGTAAAACTGACAGAAGTTATGAAACAAATAGATTTAACAGATATCTATAGAACATTTCTCCCTAAAACAAAAGAATATATCTTCTTCTCTGCATTTCATGGTACCTTCTCCAAAACTGACCATATACTCAGACATAAAATAAGCCTCAACATATAAAAGATGATTGAAATAACCCCATGTGTGCTATCAGATCAACACAGACTAAGGCTGGTCTTAAATAACAAAAATACAGAAAGTCCACATACTCATGGAAACTGAGTAACTCTCTACTGAATGATAACTTTGTCAGGGAAGAAATAAGAAAGAGATTAAAGACTTTATAGAATTTAATGAAAATGAAGGCACAGCACACCCAAACACAATGGGACACAATGAAAGCAGTGCTAAGAGGAAAACTCATAGCTCTGAGTGACTCCAAAAAGAAACTAGAGAGAGCAGACATTAGCAGCTTGACACCACACCTGAGAGCTCTGGAACAAAAAGAAGCATATACACACAAGAGGAATAGGTGGCAAGAAATGATCAAACTTGGGTTGAAATCAACCAAGTAGAAACAAAGAGAACTATGCAAAGAATCAACAAAACCAGGAGCTGGTTCTTTGAGAAAATCAACAGGATAGATAAACCTTTAGCTAGACTAACCAGAGGGCACAGAGACAGTACCCAAATTAACAAAATCAAAAAGGAAAATGGAGACATAACAACAGAAACTGAGGAAATTCAAAAAATCATCACATCCTACTGCCAAAGCCTATACTCAGCAAAACTGGAAAATCTAGATGAAGTGGATGATTTATGAGACAGATATCAGGTACCAAAGTTAAATTAGGACCAAATAAATAGTCAAAACAGTCCCATAATATTTAAAGAAATAAAAGCAGTCATTAAAAGTCTCCCAACCAAATTAAAGCCCAGGACCAGATAGTTTTAGTGCAAAATTCTATCAGACCTTCAAAGAATACCTAATACCAATATTTCTCAAACTATTCCACAAAATAGAAACAGAAAGAATACTACCTAATTCATTGTATGAAGCCATATTTATGCTGATACCTAAACCACACAAAGCTGCAACAAAGAAAGAGGACACTTTCAATAGGACAAAACATTAACCTATAGATTGGGAAAAGATCTTTACAAACCCTACATTAGATAGAGAACTAATATGCAAAATATACAAAGAAGTCAAGAGGTTAGACTCCAGAAAACCAAATAACACAATTTAAAAAAATGAAATACAAAGCTTAACAATGAATTCCCAACTGAGGAATCTCAAGTGGCAGAGAAGCACTTAAAGAAATGTTCAACATCCTTAGCCATCAGGGAATTTACCAATCAGAATGTCTACAATAAAAATCTCAGACGACAGCAGATGCTGGCAAGTTTGTGGAAAAGAGGAACACTCCTTCATTGCTGGTGGGATTGCAAGCTGGCACAACCACTTTGGAAATCAATCTGGGAGTTCCTTAGGAAATTGGAAATAGTTCTACCTGAAGACCTAGCTATACCTCTACTGGACATATACTCAGAAGATGCTCCAACATATAACAAGGATGCATGCTCAACTATTTTCATATCAGTCCTATTTATAATACTCAGAAGCTGGAAAGAACCTGGATGTCCCTCAACTGAAGGATAGATATAGATAATGTGGTACATTTACACAATGGAATACTACTAAGCTTTTAAAAATGGCAACTTCATGAATTTTGTAGGCAAATGTATGGAAATAGAAAATATCCTGAGTGAAGCAACCCAGACTCAAAAGAATATACGTGATATGTACTCACTGATAAGTAGATATTAGCCCAAAAGCTCAGAATATCTCTAAAACCACTCACAGACCACATGAAGCTTAACAAGAAGGGAGGTCAAAGTGTGGGTGCTTCAATCCCACTTAGAAGGGGGAACACAATAATCATAAGAGGCAGAGGGAGAGAGGGACCTTGGTGGAGAGGGGAGGGTGAGGAAAAAACAGGGGTGGGATCAGGTATGCTAAGAGACAGAGAGAAATCCAGAGGGCCAGGAGAATGAATAGAAATATGTAGCAGTGGTAGGTAGGGAATGGGGGTGGGTGGGAAACCACTAGAAAGTTCCAGAAGCCAAAGATAGGAGATGCTCTCCAGACCCAATGCAGATGACACTAGCCAAAATACCCATTAACTGTGAGCTAGAAAGTGAAGAGACCACCTCCAGTAGATAGACATGGTCTCCAGTCGATGGAGCCACCCACCCATCTCAAAATCTTTAACCTAGAATTATCCCTAGCTAAAGGTAATGCAGGGACAAAAAATGGAGCAGAGACTAAAGGAAAGACCATCCAGAGACCATCCCCCCTTGGGATCCATCCCATTCTCAGTCACCAAACACTGACATTATTGCTGATGTCAAGAAGTGGTTGCAGACAGAAGCCTAGTATAGCTGTCTTCTGAGAGGCTCTGCCAGCACCTGATTAAGACAGATGTGGATGCTCGCAGCCAACCATTGAACTGAGCATGGGGACCCCAATGGATGAGTTAGAGGGAGGACTGAAGAAGCAGAAGGTGATTGGAACCTTATAGGAAGAACAGCAATGTCAACTAACCAAATCCCGCAGAACTCCCAAGGACTCAACCACCAACCAAAGAGTATAAATGAATGGGTCCATAGCTCTTAACACATATGTAGTAGATGACTGCCTTTTCTGGCATCAATGGGAGGAGAGTTGCTTGGTCCTGTGGAGGCTTATTGCCCCAGTGAAGGGGGATGATAAAGGTTCAAGGCAGAAGTGGGTGGTTGGGGGAGCACTCTCTTAGAAGCAAAAAGGAGGAGAATGTGATGGGGTTTTGCAGAGGGGTGACAAGAAAAGGGGAAACATTTGAAATGTTAATTAATTATTAATTAATTTAAAAAATAAAATGGAAAAAAGAAACAAACAAAAGGATCCATCATTCTGCTGCATACAAGAAACACACCTCAGCCATAAAGATAGGCATTACCTCAGAACAAATGACTGGAAAATAGTTTCCCAAGCAAATGGACCCAAGAAGCAAGCTGGAGTAGCCATTCTAATACCTAATAAAATAGACTTTCAACCAAAATTAATCCAAAGAGACAGGGAAGGAAACTTCATATTCATCAAAGGAAATCTACCAAGATGATATCTCAATTCTGAACATCTATGCCCCAAGGGCATTCGCTTTTGTAAAAGAAACATTGCTAAAGTTTCAATCAGACATCAAACCTCATACATTAACAGTGGGAAAGTTCAATGCCCTACTCTCAACAATTGACAGGACATCCAGACAAAAACTAAACAGAGAAAAATGAAACTAACTGACATTATAAATCAAATCGACCAACTAGACATCTAAGTATATTTCACCCAAACACAAAAAAATATACTTTTTTCTCAGCACCTCATGGGTACTCTCCAAAATTGAACATGTAATCCATCACAAAGCATGCCTCAACAGATATAAAAAAAAAAATTGAAATAATGCTTTGTATCTTATCAGACCACCATGGATTAAAGCTGTATTTCAAC
This sequence comes from Mastomys natalensis, assembly GCA_021653895.1. Taxonomy (NCBI): domain Eukaryota; kingdom Metazoa; phylum Chordata; class Mammalia; order Rodentia; family Muridae; genus Mastomys; species Mastomys natalensis. The sequence goes on from JAJTUV010002043.1 coordinate 825,584, forward strand.
AACCACAGAAACACCAGAAAGCCTACATATTCTTGGAAATTGAACAACTGTCTATTCAATGATCTCTGGATTAGGGAAGAAATAAAGAAATTAACAACTTTCTAAAAATTCAATAAAAATGAAGGTACAACATACCTATATATATGAGACACAATAAAAGCAGTCCAAAGAGGAAAGTTCATAGCACTAAGTGCCTCCATAAAGAAATTAGAAAGTTCTCATATCAGCAATTTGAAAGTACACCTGAAAGCTCTAGGAAAAAAAAAAAAAAGAAGCAAGCACACCAAAGAGGAATAGAAGACAGGATATGATCAAAATCAGGGTTGAAATCAACCAGCTAGAAAAAAATACAAAGAATCAACAAAACCAAGAGCTGATTCTTTGAGAAAATCTACAAAATAGGCAAACTCTTAGCCAAACTAACCAAGAGATGGGAGACAGCATCCAAATAAATAAAATCAGTAATGAAAAAGGAAACATAACAATTGACACTGAGGAAGTTCAAAGAATCATTAGGTCTTACTTCAAAAACCTCTACTTCACATAATTGGGAAATCTTAAGGAAATCAAAACTTTTCTAGACAGATACCACTTACCAAAGTTAAATCAAGAACAGATAAACTATTTAAACAGCCCTATATCTCCTAAAGAAAGAGAAGCAGTCTTTAAAAGTCTCTTAACCAAAAAAAGGCCAGGGCCAGATTGTTTTGGTGCAGAATTCTACCAGCCTTTCCAAGAAGAGCTAATTCCAATACCCTCAAACTATTCCATAAAATAGAGGAACAATGTTAAACTCATTCTATGAGATCACAGTCACATTGATACCTAAACTCCACAAAGACTCAACACAGAAAGAGAACTTCTGATTGATTTCTTATATGAACATTGATGAAAACTACTCAATAAAATACTCCACAAACCCAATCCTCGAACACATCAAACACATCATCCATCAAGATCAAGTAGGCTTCATCCCAGGGACACAAGGGTGGTTCGAAATTAAAAAAATCCATCAGCATAGTTCATCATATAAACAAACTGAAAAAATCACATGATTATCTCACTAGGCACTGAAAAGGCCTTTGATGAAATCCAAACACCTTCTATTAAAAGTATTAGAAAGACCAGGGATACAAGGCACATACAGAAACATATTTAAAGCAATACACAGCAAGACAATAGCCAACAACAAACTAAATAGAGAGACACTTACAGAATTATTCTACTAATTTCACAAATATAAGGGACAAGACAAGGCTGGCTACTTTGTTCCTATAGTACTTGAAATTCTAGCCAGAGCAATAAGATAACTAAAAAAGATCAAGGGATCAAAGAATTACTATTCGTTGATATTATGATAGTAAACCTAAGTGACACCAAAAGTTCTACTGGAGAACTTTTATAGTTGATAATATTGTCCAGCAAAGTGGCTGGATACAACATTAATTCAAAGAAATAAGTAGCTATTCTTTATACAAATGATAAAGAGGCTGAGAAAGAAATTGGAAAAACAATATCCTTTACAATAGCCACAAATAATATAAAAGATCTTGTTGTAGCTAACCAAGCAATTAAAAGATCTATACAACAAGAACTTCAAGTCACTGAAGAAACAAATTGAGGAAAATATCATAAAATGGGAAGATCTCCCATACTCATGGATCTGTAAAACTAAAATAGTGAAAACAGACATCTTACCAAGCATAATTTACAGATTCAATGCAATTCCTATCAAAATTCCAACAGAATTCTTTACAGACCTTGACAGAGAAATTCTCAAGTTCATATGAAAAAACAAAAATCCCAGGATAGCAAAAACAATCCTAAGCCATAAAAGAACTTTCACAGACATCACCATCCCTCATCTCAAGTTATACTACAAAGCAATACTATATATGGCATTAGTATATGAATAGACAAGTTGATCTGTGAAATGGAAATGAACACCCTGTAATAAATCAACACAACCATAATGTCTTAGTTTTTACTACTATAAACAGACAACATGACCAAGACAACTTTTATAAGGACAACATTTAACTGGAGGTGGCTTACAGATTCAGAGGTTCAGTCTATAATTGTCAAAGGAGGGTGGGTGGGGGTACACCAACGTGGAGGCAGGAGGAGGAGGGAAGGGATAGTGAGTTCCTGGGAGGGAGGGGGGAAATGGGGTAAAGAGAGAACATCTGAAATGTAAAAAAAAATTTCCAATAAAAAAAAAAAAGACACATTGTATTCATCACTAAAAAAAAAAAAAAAAAAAAAGCAGGAGCATAACAGCATCCAGGCAGGCATGGTGCAGTCAGAGCTGAGAGTTCTAAATCTTCATCTCTAGGCCTCGAAGAGAAGACTTACTTCCAGGCAGCTAGGATGAGGGTCTTAAGCCCATGCCCACAGTGACAAATCTACTCCAACAAGGCCATACCTAATAGTGCCACTCCCTGGGCCAAACTTGGAAACTTGATTTTTGACAAAGAAAGCAAAAACCATACAAGGAAAAAAGAAAGCATCTTCAACCTGTGGGACAGCATAGGGGTATCTTGGTACTTGGCTGAGCTTGGACCTGGAACCCCGAGACTCCAAGGGAGAAATGGCAGGTGTTTGACCACATCCCCAGAACCCAGGGTCCTGACAAGCAGTCTAGTTTCCGTGGACCTACATTGTTCAGTCTCATAGGCCATTGCAGTCCCTCCCAAAGTGCACAAGTAGAGGGTGTGACTACAGGCCTCAGGCCCTAGAGAGATTTACATACTAATGAAGGCCAGAGGGCAGAGCCAGTTAAGCATTCTTCCCCAGACCCTCCCCTTTTCTCCCTCCCTATTTAACTCAGGTCTGCCCTGAGTTTTATGGGGGTACATCCAGATCCATCTACCATCTGCTATGAAAATAAACCCTTTTTGGAACTATGGACATTCTCATGTCTTTAGGGTCTGCCGCTGCCAAAGCCTCCAGCCTTTAGAACTCCAGACTTTTCTCCTGTTTGTGGGATCCGCTGGCATGGAAAGCCTCTGGGCCACAGTCGTGGCTTTTTTCCCACACAACTAATGATGCTGATCTAACTGGATGTTTGCATGTAGAAAAATGCAAATAGATCCATATCTATCACACTGCACAAAACTCAAAGATCTCAACATAAAACTGTATACACTAAATCTAATAGAGAAGAAAGTGGAAAACAGCCTTGAACTCATTGGTATAGGAGAAAACTGTTCAGAAGACCAATGGCTTATAATTTAAGATCAACAATTGATAAGTGATACCTCATAAAACTGAAAAGCTTCGGTAAGGTAAAGCACAGTGTCAGTAGGACAAAATGGCAGCCAACAAATTGGAAAAGTATCTTCATCAATCCTCCATCTGACAGAAGGCTAATAATCAAATTTATGAAGAACTCAGTAAGTTGGATGCCAATAACCCAAGTAACCCAATTTTAAAATATGGTACAGAACTAAACAGAGAATTCTCCCTTGGTTGAGAATGGCTTGAGGAAATGTTCAACGTTATTAGTCCTCAGGGAAATGCAAATCTAAAATACTCTGAGATTCTATTTTACAGTGGTCCAAATGGCTAATATCAAAACCTCAAGTGATAGCACATAGTGGTGATGATGTAGAGAAAGTGAAATACTTCTCTATTCTGGTGGGGATGCAAACTTGAAAAACCATCCTGGAAATCAATTTGCCAGTTTCTCCAAAAACTGAGAATAGTTCTACCTCAAGACCTAGCTATACTACTCTTGGACATATATCCAAAAGATGCCCTACCATACCACAGGGACACTTGGTCAAATATGTTAATAGCAGCTTTATTCATAATAGCCAGACACTGGAGACAACCTAGATATTCCTCAACTGAAGAATGAAGAAAGAGGGTATGATACATCTACACAAAGGAATACTTACTGTTCAGTTATTAAAAACAAAGACATCATGAATTTTGCAGGCAAATGGATGGAACTTAAGAATATATCCAGAGCAAGGTAATTCAGACCCCAAAAGACATGCCTTAAATGTACTCACTTATAAGTGGATATTAGCCATAATGTACAGGATACCCATGTTATCCTCCACAGATCCAAAGAAGCCAAATAAGAAGGAAGGCCCAAGCGAGGATGCTTGAATCTAACTTAGAAGGGAGAATAAAATAGTCATTGAAGACAGCTGGGGGAGGGAACTGGTGGAAAAGTATATGAAGAGATGAATGTGGGAGTTCAGGATCAGGTGTAGGAAGGGACAGGAGAGATGGCTAGATGGCCATGAGAATCAATGGAAATCTGTAACTGATGAGGTTGGCAAGGATGTGACAGAGACTTAGAATAGAGGAGGTACCTAAGAATCAATGGAGGTGATAGGTAACCTAAAGAAGCCACCTCCTGTAGCCAGGCAGATACCTGAGTGAATTGATAGGGACACCAACCCATTCACAAAACATTCAACCCCAAATTTATCCTGTCTATAAGAAATGTAGGGATGAGATTTGGAGTAGAGACTGAGGGAATGGCCAACCAATAACAATCCCAACTTGAGACCCATCCCATGGGCAAGGTCTTGACACTATTAATGATACTCTGCTATGTTCCATACCAGAATTTAGCATGAATAAACTCTTGAGGAATCTAGCCTAGATAAACTCTTGAGAGGCTCCACCCAGCAGCTGACTCATTCAGATGCAGATACCCACAGCCAAATAGTGGATGAAGCTTGAGGACTCTTATGGAAGAATAGGAGGAAGAATTGCAGACCCCAGAGGGTTAGGAACTCCATAGAAATACCAACAGAGTCAACCTGCATCTTCGGTGTGGGAAAAGTTTTACTTTGTCATGTGTTAAAACAATCTCTGAAAATGGATACTATGCTGATCATTTCCATCTTGAATCAATCCATCTCGTGGGCAAACTCAGCTCCATAATTTTTCCTCACTTTCAGATGGTTCCAAAGAATCTGCATACAGTCATGAGCACAAGACGTAGTACAATTTGTGGAGCTGGAAAGAAGGCATGGCTATCTGTCCCTGAAGTGTTTCTCATGCACACTATTCTTGCTCAGCTCAATCTAAAAACCTAATTGATATCTCATTATAGATTACTAGTGGCGACCCTGCTGGAAGCTTGCTCGGCTGGGGAATGGGCTAAAGTGGAGCAGTGTCAGACAAAGGCTAAAGACTAATGATCCCTGGCCTTATCATCTTACTATTTGTGCTTTAATAGGCACAAGTTTTCTTTCTCATAAAATTTTGTGCTTTAATGAGTACTGGCTTCTTTCTCTGCAACTCTCTCTTAGTATTGTGTGTTAGTAAGTGTTAGATTCTTTTCTCTCTCACTCAAGGAATTCTCTCTGGCCAGGTGAGAGGCTTGGAACTCATTAACTCTTTGTAAACCAAAGAGAAAATGATGCAAAGGAATTAAAGACTTTTACACAGGCAACTCACACAGACACACACACACACATTCTAATTTGGCCCAACTACCTGTCTCATCAACTCCAGAGGAGTTCACATATACTTACATACACATACACACACACACACACACACACACACACACACACACACACACATGAATACTTACATATGCACATACACATTTTATGAATGGAGCAAAAACTCCCATGAGCAAGTTCCAATGAGCAAACACCAACACAGAAAAAACCCACTCATTCTGAATGAAAAGGAAGCTCTAACCTTTATTTCAGAGAAAAAGAAAAAGCTTCTACCTTTTTATTGTTTCAAGTAAGAAAAAAAAAAAAAACCCTACTTTTATTGCTCAGGGAAAGAATAGGCTTCTACCCATTTATTGCTGCAAGTAAGAAGAAAAAACAAAACAAAACAAAAACAAACAAAAGACTTCCTTATTGTTTTTAGTACTTATACTTTCCCAGGATAAGAGAGCACATTGACCTCCAAGCATCTTTACTTTCTATAAGTTCATAGCAAGTTTAAGACACTAATTCAACTCATAAATTGATAAGGAGTCACAGCATAAATGTTTACATGTATTTCCATTAAAACTAATACCTGTACATTCATTATCTGTTACTACCTCCATAAGTTCATTAAAAGTTTTTTTTTAAAAAAAAACTAACCCCAAGACTGTTGCTGTTGCCAAGAAGCACTTGCTGACAGGAGCCTGGTGAGGCTGTTCCCTGGGAGGTTCTGCCAGTACCTGACCAATGCAGATGTGGATGCTCACTGTCAATCATCAGGCTGAGCTCAAGGACCCCAATGGGAGAGCCACTGGAAGGACTGAAGGAGTAGAGGGAGATTACAACCCCATATGAAGAATAATGTCTGCTGGCCAGATCATCCAGTGCTCCCAGGGACTTGACCACCAACCAAGGAGCATACAGTGAGGGATCCATGGGTCCAGATACATATATAGCAGAGGATGGCCTTGTCTGACAAGGTTTGTCTGTGGAGGTTTGATGCCCCAGAGTAGGGGGATGCTAGGGTAGTGAAGTGGGAGGGGAGAGAGCACCCTCAGAGAGGCAAAGGGGAGAGGGGAGTGGGCATATGGGATGTGGAGGTTGTGGAGGGGTAATCGAGAAAGAGGATATTATTTTAGATGTAAACAAATGGAATGACTAATTTAAAAAGAAAACAACTAATTCTTATATCATAAGTTAACACAGCTTTGTTAAGTGGCAAATCATCTACATTCTGTTTCATTAGTTTTGAAGTTTAGCTTAAATAAACCAGTCAATATTTCATTTTCCCTCCTTGAACCTACAATAAATTGTCTATTCCCTGTTTATGATCTTTAGTTACCAGATAGTGGTCACACAGCTAACCTAGAAGGAATGATTTTCCCTGATCATAAATTTGTTCCAAGCTTACTTTTTATCCTAGTGAGATGAACCCATGACAGCTGAAGGTTTACAGAGTCCTATTTGCAGCTTTTTAGAGGGCTGGAAATGACTTGTATAAATTTAGGAGTTCAATAAAATCATTATAGGAATTATGAAATTATCAATTTGTCTACACAGCATTGCTACATGAGAATATATCCTTGTTGATTTGCAGAAAATCTGCCCAATAGGGTGGGCTAATGCCCAGGAATCATTAGACTATGCAATAGCGACAGGAAAGGCATATCAGTAGCAAGAAGCAATCCTGGGATAAAAATCTCCGAAGGGCCTGCAATTCAGAGCTTACTCATCCCAGCCATGTAAAGCAGTTGGCCGTCTCCAGAAAATTTACTTGAATCCCTTTTGCCTTTCCAAAATGGCTCCTGATACTTCTCTCCTTTGAAACTGGTAGGCCAGAGAGAAATCAATCAATAGTAGGAAAATTCAAGTTTATTGTTCCTTAGCATTCAGAGGGGAAAAAATGATTTTCTACCAAGATCATTCAATGTGTTTATAATCCTCTATTAATGCTATCATAAGAACTGCTGCGATGGCCCAGCTGGTAATGTTCTTGACGAATCCTCACAACTTAGATAAAAGCCAGGCACAGTAGGACAAGTCTGTTATCTCCAAATGAGAAATTGGAGACAGGAAGCTCCATAGAGTTCATTGACCAGGGAGTCTAGCCAACTGATTACTCCTAGGTCTAGAGAAAGACCCTGTCTCATAAAATAAGGTGGAGAGGTACTGAGGAAGATATCTAACATCAACCTCTGGCCTCTACATACTTATGCAGACACATGCACAGGCACCTGAAAACATGTATGCGTATGTGCACATCTTGTAAACATACACATATACCACACATATACTCAAGAAAGAGAGAGACAAACAGAAAAACAGATTATGACCTGCTTCAGAATGCTGCAAGCTTGTGCTTTGTTCCTCATGAATGCAACATCCTGCATAATTTTTGATGTGACCTTATTGGTGTGACTGTATAATAAAAAAGGAATGGTTACAAAGATACACATACAGAAAATCTGGGTTCAGACGAGAACACACACACTAATGGTAGTGTATCCTAGTTATAGTTTGACTACTGTGAACAGACACCATGAACAAGGCAACTCTTACAAGGACAAAGTTTAATTGGGGCTGGCTTACTGGTTCAGATGTTCAGTTCATTATCATCAAGGCATGGCAGTATCTAGGCAGGAGGAGCTGGGAGTTCAACATCTTCATCTAAAGGCCCCTAGGAGAAGACTGCTTCCAGGCAGTTAGGATGAGTGCTTTAAAACCCAAGATCACAGTGGTATACCTACTCCAACAAGGCCACACCACTGCAACAATGCACACCTCCAAATAGTGCCACTCCTGAGCTAGCCTACTCAATCATCACAGAGTGACACCAATTATGAAACACTCAAGAACTCCTTGCCGGGCGATGGTGGCGCACGCCTTAATCCAGCACTTGGGAGGCAGAGGCAGGCGGATTTCTGAGTTCGAGGCCAGCCTGGTCTACCAAGTGATTCCAGGACAGCCAGGGCTATACAGAGAAACCCTTCTCGAAACAAAAAAAAAAAAAAAAAAAAAAAAAAAAAAAAAAAAAAAAGAAACCTCCTTACCTTTACTATGTACAGCATGTGGAAGTGGGGTATCCAGACTTAATAGGAGGTCTCTGTAAAGAGCAGTCTCAGGGTGCAGTCATTGGGAAGGGGAATGCCTAGGTTAATAATTGTCCTATGCAATGCCAACATTTGGCCTAGAACCAGAGGAAGACTTTGTTATCTCTCTGAGCCTCACTCATTGAGTGTAGGCTTTTCCACTCCTATATATCTTAGGCCTTGGGTCCTTGACAAGGCCATTCCCATGTCTACAACACACATGTTTTCAGAACTTATCTACTCTTTATACATTTGGTCTGGGCTCCCACAGCTTCTGCCATGCTGGAAGGCTCTCGTGGGTCTCCTTTTCTTTTTTCTAGAATAGGCAGAATACACACAATTCTGGACTTGATAAAAGATTTTACTAAAAATTTCAATCAATACTAACCAATATCCATGTTAACTGTTATTTAGGCTGTAAGAACATTTCTTGGTGCAAAATGTCTTGCCTACAAAACCAAGACACTACTAAGAGGTAGGTATGTGCGTGCCCATGTGTGTATGCTCTGTGTGTGTGTGTGTGGATTAGATTGTTAATTTCATCATTTTAGATATTATCTTGGTATGAGTCTGCACCTTGATACCCAAAAACTTCACGGAAAAGATCGGTCCCTTCTTTTTGTTGGTGCTCTGATCTCCAGTATACTAGTCAATATCCTCACTGGTATCAACTTAAAGGCTCCAACCATATTTCTTAGCCTCAGATTTGTAACCAGGATCCTGAGTTTATCAAGAAGCATTGTCTTGAATAAACCCATCCATTCTCACTGCTCTCTAATTCACTCAAAGCTTATCCCAGTTGCTCAGTTGAATCCATAACAACATACCAGAAGGTACTGAGCCCTTTATGTGGTCAAACAAAGCATCTAATGTTCCTATTTAGAATTTATTGCTTTTTCCTAGCTTCAGTGTTATGCTGATCTTAGGCAAGCACCAATACAATGTATGCAGAAAGAAATCACATTTGTACTGGTTGTAGAATATTTTGCTCCTTAGATTTCAATCATTACCTCTACGAGGACATTCCTTTCCAGTGTTATATTTCTCTCAATGCCTCTAGTAGGGTCTTCAACAACAACAACAAAATAGGTTTAGGGATTTTCATTGTGCCTTATTCTACTTGTGTATAGGATTTTTAACCCTAAAAAAAGCCATGAGTCAGTTCCATAGCTTCATCCTGCTGTCTGTCTTCTTGAATCATAGCTATATGGTATGCCAGTCCAGTTCTTCTAAGAAGATGGAAGGGATAGATTTATAAGTGGCTTGTTGAAGAAAATAATCAAGGAGTATAACACAAGAGCCAAGAAATGTTAAAAGCATTCCTTGTGCAGTAGACAATAATAGAGAACTGTTTCCCACAAAAGGGTAAAGGAAGGAAGAGAGGACTCATAAGGAGTTTGTACTGCTGTCTCTCAAAAATGAATGTTTTTAAAACCTAGCCTTGCTATGTACAACAACTAGCCTGAACTTATGTTCCCTCTGCCTCAGTGTCTCAAGTGTTGGGTTACATGTTTACACTAGTTTACAGAAGTTCAATACAGTCCTTGAGCCTCACAGTTCATAGAAGTGAAGCTGACTTATACCACTGCCATATTCAGTGGCAGAGACCAACTCATGAAGAATATAGCCACTTTATAACGTTGAACAAGGGGGTGGACTGTACAATGCCATCTATTCATTAAGTCATGAGATTAGAGAAGCTCATATTGATGATTACTACATTCAGCAACTTACTAAAATCCTTAGTAAAATCCATGCAGCTACAGAACTGCTTTGTGTGTGTCTTTTTTTTTTTTTTCAAGATAAAGGTTTTTCATGAAGAATTTTGTTCATAGGTCCCTCAATGTAATATTCTAGTCTTGCAGCTGCATAGTCAAACTACATCCCCCTGCTTACTATTAAGCAATATCCTTTTTTGAAAAACAGATGTGTCAGAAAGGAGTGAGAACCATCTTCTCTATTCAGAGTTACATTTATAAGAGATACGCAATCAGCGTTATCTTCAGAATCCACTCCTCTTTGGGAAAGTTTTCACTTCAAAGAGAAGTAAAAAGGCTGCTTTCTCAGTGAACAGCCTTTTTCTATGCCCTGATCACGTCTGTATCCCCAGTCTCTATTTTCCTGGAACAGTTCGTCTATGCAAGTGTGATCATGCATAACATAAAAGGCCATCAAATAGACTAGGATTATGAAATATGTTGTCACAAAGCAGCAATGAATTCTCCCTCTCTCCTCATCATTTTGCCTGTACTTTGCAAATTGGAATGAATAGCATGAAGAGTCTAGAATCTGGGCTCTGCTCACTCTATAACACTCTGTCCTCAGATTCTGTACCTTCCCAGGTATTCATTCCTCATCCCTTTTATCTGAGCACTGCTATACTTAGTGACTGACTGTTAGTGAAGATTAGGTATGGATTTTCATGTGTTAATTTAAAATGTCGTTTTGCCCTGATGTTTGAAAATTCATCACCTGATTATAATGTAGAGGATACCATGAATTTCCTTTCTTGAATATTCCTGTCAATCACCTAATCACATGCGCACACCCATAAGTGGAACTAATCCTATGAATAACAAGTGCATATTACCAGTTCTTACTTGCTTTTCTTGTTATCCCTTTAAAGGTCTGTCCTCTCTAGATTGTGAATCATGAAACTGTATGCAGCAAAAGCAAACTACACTGCCCTTCATTACTCCTCCACTCCCTCATCTGGCCATGTTCCAGTAATTCATGTGTCTCTCCTGTGATTTCATCTCTACTGTGAGTCCAGCTGTCTGGTCTACACATCTTGGCTTCAGGTCTTCAACAGAGACTCCAAAATACACTCTGCTGCTCATCTTTGCCCATCCTCAGTAAAACACTTCAACGTATCTATCCTAGGTCAAAGTGATATTTAAATAAATCCATGGAATTTGTATACTAAATGAGGATCTGCTTGATTTTTTTTTTTTTTTTTTTTTTTACGTTTTCTTTTGTTGTTATTATAATTTTGTTTTGCTTGTTTGGGAAAGATTGTGTTTGGGTATTTTTGGACTGTTGTAACAATAGTCTAAGGACTGGATTAGTACTTTCATACTGCTAGAAGCTGCAAATGCCAGGGCAATAGAAATTTTGTTATCTAATGAAGGTCCAGTCTGTGCTTTTAGAACAATTCAGCATCTTCTCAAAGCAGGAAACACTACATACTAACACGGCAGTAGAAGGAAGGACAATGCAAAGAACACTCAATCAAGACCTATTACACAGAGTAATGATGAGTCTTGCCACCTCCAACATGGTGGAATGAAATTCACTTTTAGAAGTTTCCTCTTCTTCACTAAAGCTAGCAATTCCTTTACAAACATGTTTATCACAGGAATCATGATAGTTTGTGTTTATTCTTGTGTTTACATGTGCACTTTTTTCTTTGTATTTCTTTTGGGTTTTTTTTTTTTACTTTTATTTTATTGAAAATTGGTTTTTTAACACAGCATATTCCTTCCCCAGCTCCTCCGTGATCCTTCTTACCTCCTCTCCCAACTGAATCCAGCCCCTTTCTGCTTCTGTTGAGAAAACAAGGAAGCATTTAAACAATTAAAATAAGATAAAAAAAAATGGAATAGGACAAAACAATCGACCAGGAAAAAATAGTCAAAGAAAAAGCTCTAGAGGATTTCCGCTTCCGGTCTGGGCCCAGGCAGCAGATCCCTGGAGGCAGCTCTGCACTGAACCTCACAAAACCCGGCAGAAGTGGGGCACCCAGCAGCTCTGACCCAGGCAGTATCTCTGGTAAGGAGACAGCAACACCCACCCCAAACAGGGAGTAACTGGGACCCACCGGGACCCACTGAGACCCAGGGATTTACTCCTGGCCCAGAGCACCGGCTCCTTCTGGTCTGGGTCGGAGCTCCCAGCAGATCCTAGGCCGGAGCTCTACACCAAATCCCACAGAACCCAGGGGAAGCAGGGCTCCTAGGAGCTCTAACCCAAGCAGCTTCCTACGCAAGGAGGCAGCAACACTTGCTCCACACCGGGAGTAACTGGGACCCACCGGGACCCAGGTACTCACTCCTGGCCCCAGCACTGGTTCCTTCCGGTTTGGGCCTGGGCGCTCAGCAGATCTCGGGTGGCAACTCTGCCCGATTGGGTAATCTCACAGAACCCAGAGGAAGCGTGGCTCCCAGGAGCTCTAACTCGAGCAGCTTCTTAAGCAAGGAGGCAGCAACACCTGCCCCAAACAGGGAGTAACCAGGTCCCACAGGGATCCAGGAACTCACTCCTGGCCCAGAGCACTGATTCCTTCCAGCCCGGACCAAAGCACTGAGCAGATCCTGTGCCCTAGCTCGAACCTCAGCAGCGACACCCAACCTAAACAGTTCTGACACAACCAAGAGAACAGGAAAGACAGGTTCCAACCAGAGACAGCACAGGTAGCACCAAGGAGAACCAGATGGCAAAAGGCAAGCGCAAGAATACCAGGGCCAGCAACCCAGAACACATGTCATCATCAGAACCTAGTTCTCCCACATTAAGTCCTGAACTCCCCATATCACCAGGAAAGCAAGAGTCAGACCTAAAATCACTTTTAATGATGATGATGGAGGACTTTAAGAAGGACATAAATAACATTCTCAAAGAATCCGAGGAGAACACAGGTAAACAGGTAAAAGCCCTTAAAGAATCACAAGAGAACACAACCAAACAGGTGAAGGATTTATACAAAACCATCCAGGACATAAAAATGGAAATAGAAACAATAAAGAAATCACAAAGGGAGACTACTCTGGAGATAGAAAACCTAAGAAAGAAATCAGGAGTCACAGACGCAAGCATTACCAACAGAATACAAGAGATAGAAGAGAGAATCTCAGGTGCAGAAGATACCATAGAAAATATTGACACAACTGTCAAGGAAAACGAAAAATGCAAAAAACTCTTAACACAAAACATCCAGGAAATCCAGGACACAATGAGAAGACCAAACCTAAGGATAATAGGTATAGAAGAGAGTGAAGATTCACAACTTAAAGGGCCAGTAAATATCTTCAACAAAATCATAGAAGAAAACTTCCCTAACCTAAGGAACGAGATGCCCATAATCATTCAAGAAGCCTACAGAACACCAAATAGACTAGACCAGAAAAGAAATACCTCCCGTCACATAATAATCAAAACACAAAATGCACAAAACAAAGAAAGAATTTTAAAAGCAGTAAGAGAAAAAGGCCAAGTAGCATATAAAGGCAGACCTATCAGAATTACACCAGACTTCTCACCAGAGACTATGAAAGCCAGAAGATCCTGGTCAGATGTCATGCAGACCCTAAGAGAACACAAATGCCAGCCCAGGCTACTATACCCAGCAAAACTCTCTATTACCATAGATGGAGAAACCAAGATATTCCATGACAAAGCCAAATTTACACAATATCTTTCCACAAACCCAGCACTACAAAGAATAATAGCAGGAAAGACCCATTACAAGGAGAGCAATCATACCCTAGAAAGAGCAAGAAAGTAATCCACCTCCAACAAACCCAAAAGAAGATAGCCACACAAACAATGCCTCCCCTTTTAACAAAAATAACAGGAAGCAACAGTCTCCTCTCCTTAATATCTCTTAATGTCAATGGACTCAACTCCCCAATAAAAAGACATAGACTAACAGACTGGATACGCAAAAAGGATCCGACTTTTTGCTGCATACAGGAAACCCACCTCAGTGACAAGGACAGACACTACCTTAGAGTAAAAGGCTGGAAAACAATTTTTCAAGCAAATGGTCCTAGGAAACAAGCTGGAGTAGCCATTCTAATATCGAATAAAATAGACTTTCAACTTAAAGATATAAAAAAGGATAAGGAAGGTCATTTCATATTTGTCAAAGGAAAAGTCAACCAACATGAACTCTCAATTCTGAACATCTATGCACCAAATGCAAGAGCACCCACTTTCATAAAAGAAGCCTTACTAAAGCTCAAAGCACATATTGCACCTCACACAATAATTGTGGGAGACTTCAATACCCCACTCTCAGCACTGGACAGATCAGGGAAACGGAAACTAGACAGAAGTACAGTGAAACTAACAGAAGTTTTAAACCAAATGGACTTAACAGATATCTATAGAACATTTCACCCAAAAACAAAAGAATATACCTTTTTCTCTGCACCACATGGTACCTTCTCCAAAATAGACCATATTATTGGTCACAAGACAGGCCTCAACAGATATAAAAAAATCGAAATAATCCCATGCATCCTGTCAGATCACCATGGTCTAAAGCTGGTCTTCAATAACAACAAAGACAATGGAAAGCCCACACTCACATGGAAACTGAACAATACTCTACTCGTTGATAATGGGGTCAGGGAAGAAATAAAGAAAGAAATTAAAGACTTTTTAGAATTTAATGAAAATGAAGACACATCATACCAAAACCTATGGGACACACTGAAGGCAGTGCTAAGAGGAAAGCTCATAGCTCTAAGTGCATACAAAAAGAAACTGGAGAGAGAACACACTAGCAGCTTGACAACACACCTGAAAGCTCTAGAACAAAAAGAAGCAAAAACACCCAAGAGGAGTAGACGGCAGGAAATAATTAAACTCAAGGCTGAAATCAACCAAATAGAAACAAAGAGAACTATACAAAGAATCAATAAAACCAGGAGCTGGTTCTTTGAGAAAATCAACAAAATAGATAAACCCTTGGCCAGACTAATCAGAGGGCAGAGAGACAGTATCCAAAACAATAAAATCCAAAATGAAAAGGGTGACATAACAACAGAAACCGAGGAAATTCAACAAATCATCAGATCCTACTACAAAAGCCTATACTCAACAAAATTGGAAAATCTGGATGAAATGGACAATTTTCTAGACAAGTATCAGTTACCAATGTTAAATCAGGATCAGATAAACCATCTTAACAGTCCCATAACTGCGAAAGAAATAGAAGCAGTCATTAAAAGTCTCCCCACCAAAAAAAGTCCAGGTCCAGATGGTTTTAGTGCAGAATTCTATCAAACCTTCAAGGAAGATCTAATACCAATTCTCTTCAAACTATTCCACAAAATAGAAATGGAAGGAACACTACCTAATTCATTCTATGAAGCCACAATTACGCTTATACCTAAACCACACAAAGATCCAACAAGAAAAGAGAACTTCAGACCAATCTCCCTTATGAATATCGATGCAAAAATACTGAATAAAATTCTCTCGAACCGAATCCAAGAACACATCAAAACACTTATCCACCATGATCAAGTAGGCTTTATCCCAGGAATGCAGGGTTGGTTCAATATACGGAAATCCATCAACGTAATCCACTACATAAATAAACTCAAAGAAAAAAACCACATGATCATATCTCTTGATGCTGAGAAAGCATTTGACAAAATTCAACACCCCTTCATGATAAAAGTCTTGGAAAGATCAGGAATTCAAGGTCCATACCTAAACATAGTAAAAGCAATATACAGCAAGCCAGTAGCCAACATCAAACTAAATGGAGAGAAACTTGAAGCAATCCCATTAAAATCAGGGACTAGACAAGGCTGCCCACTCTCCCCCTACCTGTTCAATATAGTTCTGGAAGTCCTAGCCAGAGCAATTAGGCAACAGAAGGAGATCAAAGGGATACAAATTGGAAAGGAAGAAGTCAAAGTTTCACTATTTGCAGATGACATGTTAGTATACTTAAGTGACCCCAAAACTTCCACCAGAGAGCTCCTAAACCTGATAAACAACTTTAGCAAAGTGGCTGGGTATAAAATTAACTCAAACAAATCAGTAGCATTCCTCTACACAAAGGATAAACTGGCTGAGAAAGAAATTATGGAAACGACACCATTCACAATAGTCACAAGTAGTATAAAATATCTTGGGGTGAATCTAACCAAGCAAGTAAAAGACCTGTATGACAAGAACTTCAACACCCTGAAGAAAGAAATCGAAGGAGATCTCAGAAGATGGAAAGATCTCCCATGCTCATGGATTGGAAGGATTAATATAGTAAAAATGGCTATCTTGCCGAAAGCAATCTACAGATTTAATGCAATCCCTATCAAAATTCCCACTCACTTCTTTACAGAGATAGAAAGAGCAATCTTAAAATTCATTTGGAATAACAAAAAACCCAGGATAGCGAAAACCACACTCAACAATAAAAGAACTTCTGGGGGAATCTCCATCCCCGATTTTAAGCTGTACTACAAAGCAATAGTGATAAAAACGGCATGGTATTGGAACAGAGACAGTGAGGAGGATCAATGGAATAGAATAGAAGACCCAGAAATGAACCCCCATAACCTATGGTCACTTGATCTTCGACAAAGGAGCTCAAACTATCCAGTGGAAAAAAGACAGCATTTTCAACAAATGGTGCTGGTCCAACTGGAGGTCAACTTGTAGAAGAATGCAAATTGATCCATACTTATCTCCTTGTACAAAGCTCAATTCCAAGTGGATCAAGGACCTCCACATAAAACCAGCTACACTGAAACTAATAGAAGAGAAAATAGGGAAAAGCCTTGATCATATGGGCACAGGGGAAAAGTTCCTGAACAGAACACCAATGGCGTATGCTCTAAGATCAAGAATTGACAAATGGGATCTCATAAAACTGCAAAGCTTCTGTAAAGCAAAGGATACGGTCAACAGGACAAAGCGGGAACCAACAGACTGGGAAAAGATCTTCACCAACCTTACATCTGATAGAGGGCTAATATCCAAGGTATACAAAGAACTGAAGAAACTAGATTCCAGACCATCAAATAACCCTATTAAAAAATGGGGTAGAGAGTTGAACAAAGAACTCTCAACTGAGGAAACTCGAATGATTGAGAAACATCTAAAGAAGTGCTCAGCATCCCTAGTCATCATGGAAATGCAAATGAAAACAACACTGAGATTCCACCTCACACCAGTCAGATTGGCTAAGATCCAAAACACAGGTGACAGCAGATGTTGGCGAGGATGTGGAGAAAGAGGAACACTCCTCCATTGTTGGTGGGATTGCAAGCTGGTACAACCACTATGGAAAGCAGTCTGGCGACACCTCAGAAAATTGAACATGGTGTTACCTGAGGACCCAGCTATACCCCTCCTGGGTATATACCCAGAAGATATTTCAACATGCAACAGGGCCACATGCTCCACTATGTTTATAGCGGCCTTATTCATAATAGCCAGAAGCTGGAAAGAACCCAGATGTCCTTCAACAGAAGAATGGATACAGAAAATGTGGTACATTTACACAATGGAGTACTACTCAGCCATTAAAAATAATGAGCTCATGAAATTCTTACACAAATGGATGGAGCTAGAAAATATCATCCTGAGTGAGATGACCCAATCACAAAAGAACACACATGGTATGCACTCACTGATAAGCGGATATTAGCCCCAAAACACACAATACCTAAGATGCAACGCATTAAACCTCATGAAACTCAAGAAGAAGGAGGAAGACCAAAGGGAGGGTGCTTTTGTCCTTTTAGAACGAGTATCAAAAGATTCTACCAGAGCTCCCAGGATCTAAACCTCCAGCCTGAGAACAGACAGGGGCAAGCTGTGCTCTGAGAGGGTTCTAACCAGCAGCTGACTCAGACAGATACAGACATCCAGAGCCAAACAGTGGATGGAGCTTGAGGACTCTTAAGAAGAATAGGTGGAAGGATTGTGGGCCTAAGGAGATAGGAACTGCACAGAAGATCAACAGAGTAAACCAACCTGAACCCTTGGAGCTCTCAGAGACTGAATCACCAACCGTGGAGCATATCTAGTCTACACAGATCTAGCTCCATGGGCTGAACCTAGGCCTCCCTGCACATATGTTGTAAATGTGCAGCTTGATTTTCATGTAGGTCTCAAACATCTGGAGTGGGGGCTATCCCAAAACATGCAGCCTGTATATGGAGTATGGTCTTCTAAAAAAAAACAGTTGTTCAGTTGTTCATGGAATATTATTTTTTTATATCTCTTGTATTCAGTTTGCAACTACTTCATTGAGAATTTTTGTATGTATATTCATGAGGGATACTGGACTATAACTTATATATTTTTGTTGGGTTTACACTTGATTTCACTATTTCAATATTATTTGCTTTGTGAAGGAGCTTATTGTGGTTCTGAATTTTTTTAAACATAACTCAAAAAGTATTGCTTGTTTGAAGGCTCTATAGAATTCTTGTATAAGTATATCTGACACTTGGTATTTTGTTTGTTTGTTTCTTTTCATTTTATTCTGTTTCAATGCTTTTTAAATTTTTTGATTTGCTGAAAATAAAAATAAAAAAAAAAAAAAGAAAAAGAAAAAGCTCTAGAAACATTAAAATAGACACAGACACATGTTTGCCCACACAGAAATCCCACGAAAGCACAAAATTGTAAGCTGTACACAAGGATATGTAAGGAAGCAAAAAATAAATGACTAATTAAAAATATTAAAACTAAGTAAATATATTTCCAGATACAACATTGTAAGACAAAGAACACCCAAAAATACCATTGAGTTCTTCTTGGTTTAGCCATCTAGTGCTGAGCATGTGGTCTGCCTTTAAGAGCAGTTTGTATACCCAGAGACAATCCTTGAAGAAAACTAAGTTTTTCCTTTGAGACTGGTTGACAATTGGAAATAGCCTCTGGCTTATAGATGGAGGCTTATATCCACTTTTCCTCTCTGTGGTAGGACCCTACCTGGCACAGACTCCTGCAGGCCCTGTTTGTACTGCCATAAGTCTCTGTGAGTTCATATGTATGTAGGTCCTGCTGTATTTAAAAGGCCTTATTTATTAGGTGTCCACCCTCCATCCCCTCAGGCTCTTGCACTCTTTCTGACTGCTTTTCTGCAGAGTTCCCTTAGACATGATAGGAAGAATTTGATGGAGATATTCATTTCAGCGCTGAATATTTTAAAGTCTCTCACTCTCTGCACATTGTCCAGTTACATGTCTCTGTATGTTTTCCCATCTGTAGCAGGAGGAAGCTTCTCTGAATAGCTGAACAAGGCACTCATCTATGAGTAGAGCAGAATGGCATTAGGAGTCATTTTATTACTATGTTCCTTTAGAAGAATGATAGTATTGGTATTCTTCTGAGTCCATGGCCTATCTGGTTTCAGGTTCTTGGCCACCTAAGCAGTATTCGAGATTGGCACCATCTCATGAAAGGCACCCTAAATACAATCAGATGTTTATTGGTTACTCCCACAAGCTTCATGCTACCATAGCACCAGGTACAAAATCTGATCCTAGATGGAAAGGTTTGTAGCTGGGTTAGTATTTACCTGTGCCCTTCACAAGCTAGCATGAGGAGTACCTTCCTGTACTATCAACACTGGTTTGTAGGGGTGAGAACAAATCGACAATGAACATGGGTGAACAAATGTCTGTGTAGTAAGATATGATATTCTTTGGGTGTATGCCCAGGAGAGAAATATCTGTACCTTAAAATAGATCAATTCCATCTGTTTGAGGAACTATCACAATGATTTTTATAGAGGCTGTACATGGTTTCACTCTGACCAGCAATGGATGAGCATTGCCCTTACTTACATTCATGTCAGTATGAACTGTCACCAATTTAACGATCTTAGCCATGCTGACTTGTATAATATAAAATTTCAAAATAGTTTTTATTTGCATTTCCCAGATAAGTAACAATCCTGAAAATATCTTTAAGTGTTTCTCAGCCATTGATTTTCGTCTTTTGAAAATTCTCTAGTTAGATCTGTAGCACATTTTTAATTGAACTGTTTTCTTGATGTCAAGCCTTTTGTAATCTTTATGTATGTTTGCTACATACATAAAGTTGACAAAAGTCTTTTTCTATTCTGTAGGCTACTACTTTGTGCAAATGATGGTGTCTTTTGGTATGCAGAATCGTTTCATTTATATGAGGTTCCATTTATTGATACTCTTCATTCCTATACTGAGTTCTGATCCCTTTTGAGTTTTTTAATTTCATTTTAACTTAGAATTTTGTGGCTTGATTTCTACATTTTATAGGATCTTCCACATAGCTTTGCTGTTTGTTCCCATTCACTGTAATTAGAAAGCCATGCTGCTCTGACTTCAATCACCTGACATCTGAGACATTTTCTCCTGTGAGGTACATTCCATGAACTCAGCACATTCACTTATAAGACTTAAATTTTCTTTCATTGTTGGTCTACTGCTCAGGTTGTTGTGAGTTTTGCAAGGTATCTTTGTTGTTGTTGTGTTTGTTGTTGCTGCTTCTGCTGCTATTAATGATTTAGACTGGTTTCCTAGTAAGAATTACTAAGGTAGGAATATCGATATCCTTTAAAATTGTGGATCAGTCTACAGTTATTTTCTTCTTTTTTCATTCCCTTTGTTGTTTTCATGTGTTGAACTTGAGTAAGACACATTCATTTTCAGAGTTATTTTTACTTAACAATTGTAGTAGAAGAAATATTAAGTCCCAAATTTGCCACGGTAAAACTCCTACTGGAATGAGACCAGTAAAGGAAAACACAACTCAATAATTATGATATAAATTGCATGCTGGATTGGCAGATTTACCACTACACTACTCTAATCCCCTGCTATGAGATCCCTTATAATTTGCAGTTTTAGCGTGGTTGTCCACTCCATCATCAGCTTCCTTCTACCGCTGGCTTCCTTCTGCTTCAGCTTCCTCCTGCTTCCCCTCTGCTTCTCTTTCTGCATCTCCCAATGACTCCTCTCTTCTGCTTCTGCTCTGACTTTTATATTGAATTCCTCTCACTCTCTCCTCCTCTAAGTCTTTTTCTCCGCCTCCCCTTCTACTGCCCAATCTCTTGCTCTAGTCTTATTTTACAGGTTTTAATTGGACAGAAGGTTTACAAGATGTCTCTGTGTACAGATTCAATCATCATCTGCAGCCCCTCCCAGAAGGGTGGAACTAGATTAAAATACAAGTCTGGGACTATCCACAACAAACAATTTATACTTGGATTATATCTCTAATGATAAATATATAAGCTTTCTAATCACTTAACCTTTATGAATGCCATAATTCAGCTTTCTACATTGTAATAGAACAATGAGTATATATCCTGGAGAGAATTTTTCTTTTAACATACAACAGCTAATTTTATTAGCTCCTATGTGTTTAAATTATCCTTTATTTTATATTTCCCTTTCCTCTTGCTCCCTGCTTCTCGTATGTCTGAGACAGTATAGATCTATGTAATCAAAACTGGCCTGAAATGTATAGTCCTCAGCTTCATCATCACAGTTGCTGGAAATACATACATGCCACCATGACCAGCTTCAAAGTAATTTTAAACATTCTTATATGAGATACAAAATTCTAATTTTGCATGTTTTTATATTTTTTCTTCAGCACTTGGAAGATATACTTTGGCTATTAGTTAGGCTGCTCTGTTTCAATTAAACTTTGCTCACTAAATCTAACTTATCTACACTATCTTTGGTTTGTGTCTACTTCTAAATTTAAAATTTAAATGATATTTGCATTATGGAAAATGTATTAACATGTATTTTTTATAATAACATTTATAATTATATATTATATTCACTCAGTTTGCTGATTTGTAGATCATTGGTACAAATAAAAATTTTGACTTCAAATATTTTATGCCATGATGCTATTCCTTTTAGAACACTACTTGTGGACTCATGGAATGACTCAGTGGATAAGGGTGCCTGTCACAAGTCTTGCAACTGGAATTCAATCATCTGAACCCACATAAGTATGTAAAGATAGAAGCAATTCCATGAAGCTATACAGACTTGCACTCAAACCCAGGCAGGCACATACTTCTCACATCATACATATACACACAATAATAACAAAATTAAAATGTAAAAATTAAAACAGCAGTTGTATATGTGCTAAATAAGTAATCCTGTCCCACACGTAGCTAATGAACATCTTTATAAAGTACTTTCCTACTTATGTGTATAATTTAGACTGAGTAGCTCCTAGCCCTATTTCTTTAAGTGCTCTGATTTTCTGATCATTGCTTTTAAACTTTAGTGTCTTGCATTCACTCTGCTTGCCCACTGAATATTTATTTGAAACAGGAATCCTGATGTTTTGGGCAAAACTCAAAAGGAGGTAAACCATCCCTGTTATTCTTTTGTTATTATTATTTGATAGCTTGTAGTGTATAAAACATGACAGGGCAATGCCAATGTTTTACTTTTGCCTGCCCTACAGAACTTGACAGAGTCATAAAATATGAATAGAATCAGCTGGGATTCATCTGGAAGCTACATCTGCAATGGCTAGCCTTCAAGATGCTGGAAATTTTATGTGCATTTCTGTAAGAAAAAAGTAATCTCACCTACCAGTGAACTGTCCAAGCTAAAATAATGACTGGACAGCCAAGATATGCCCACAGACATACAATAGTGCCATTAATATTATGGAGTAACCAAGCACCTTCCAGTTGGTTCTAAGGCCCTACTTCATAAAATGAAAGTTATACTGCTACTGTTAATGTGACCAAGAACCTGTGACTGAGTCATAGGCCCTAGAGGAGAACTTATCACCATTATTCCACCAAATGGATATAGAATTAAAATAATTACTGATGATTTGTCTCTATACCCATGGATCAGTTCTCTCTGTCCTCATCAGAGAAGCCTCTTCTTTTAGTAAATGGAAATTATCATAGAGACTCCTATCTTGTCAAGATACAGTGAACAAGTAACTGTGAAATGCAAAGCCCTAAATGAGAAACCCATAATCCCTGCAACAACACTTAGGGTTCATAAGTCTTCACAGAAGAAACCAGAGATGGATTGGAAAAATGTGGTACATTATATAATGGAGTGCTACTCAGCTGGTAAAAACAATGACATCATGAAATTTGCAAGCAAATGGATGGAACTAGAAAAATCATCCTAAAGGAGGTAGCTCAGACCAACAGAAAGACAAACTTAGTATATACTCATTTATAAGTGGACATTAACTGTACTGTCCACAGACCTAAAGAGGGCTAAGTAACAAGAAGGGCTTAAGGGGAACACAAGGATCTTAGTAGGAAGGGAAAATGTAATATATTTCATAGGTAGACTGGGAGTTTGTGTGGGTGAGACCAGGAGGGATCAGGTTTGGGAGAGAAGGAGAAAATACTGGGAGAAACAAGTGGAGTTGGGGTCATTTCTGGGATGAGGTGGAAATCTAGTGCAATTGAAACTCGGGACTCTACAGGAAGTGACCCTAGCAAAGACTCCTAGTAATGGCATTCACGGAGCCTGAACTAGCCATATGTAACCAAGAAAGGCTTCACATGGAGGGATTGGGACACCAATCCAGCCACAAACACCTTGGACCTATAGCTTGTCCTGCCTGCAGAGTTTTTTGAATCTGGAGCCTACCAGAATCATCATCAAACAGACCAGAGAGACTCCATCCAGGGAGAGTCCCACAAGGAAATACTAGGTGGATCTGGGGTGTTCTGAAAAGGAGAGGGATGAAGGACCAGAGGAATCAGAGGGGTCAAGAACATGATGAGAATGGGGCCCACAGAATCAACTGACCTGGACTTATTGAGGAGAGTAGAGATCAGGGAGCCTGTAGGGATTTGACCTAGATCCTCTGCATATATGCTATGGCTAAGTAGCTTGGTGTTCTTATGGAAATACTAACAGGGGGAGGGAGAATGTCCCTGACTCTTTTGCTTACTTGGGAGACACTTTTCTTCCTACTGATTTGTATCATCCAGCCTTAATATGATAGTATATGCACAGTCTCATTTTAGCTTGTGTGGCCTTTGATGGATGTCCCTGAGAGGCCTGCTCTTTGCTGAGGGGTATTCAGAGGGGCATGAATCTGGTGGAGAGAGAAACCTGAGTGGGGGAGAAAATAAGGAGAAGGGAGGGAGGGGAAACTGCATCTGAGAATAAAGAAAAATGGTGGATGACTTCAAAGAAATAGTGTTTTCCAGACTCAGCAAGGCGTTTGCATCTATGAACTCACAGCAATTGCAAGAGCATGCACAAATTCTGCATAAGCTCAACATAGACTAAATTCCAGCATGAAGGCTTGTGCGGTAAGTAAATCCCACCACTAGATGAGGAGGTATTGGTATTTGATAGCTTCTGGGGAAAGAGTCAAGTAGGTTGACAGTAGTCCACAGGCAAGATTCACAATCAGGAGAAGCTGAGTAAAAAAAAAAACTGGACTTTACAAATGAAAGAGGAAGAGGAAGAGGAGGAAGAAGCAGCGGTTTAAAAATTTGTGTAAGGAATTGAGAGTTGGGTGGGTGGGAAAGTGAGGGTGGATCTGGGAGGAGTTGGAGGAAGAGAAAAATATATGCTCAAAAGTCATTGTATGAAATGGTCAAAGGCTTAATAAAACAAAGGCATCTGGATGAGAAATCTGGTGCAGCTTTAGAGCTCATCTTATTCGAGCATGTTCACTTAATGCCACCTGTTATTCTAAATCTAAAACGAAGAACCTCATAAACATTATCCATTTCTAATAGTTCATGAGTTCCTCACTAAGAATAATCATAAATAAGGGAGGAAAATATCAATTATAAAAAGTACACAGAGGAAAAACTCATATCAGATCTGACAGTTTTAATTCTGACACCAACAGCTTCTGTATCCCAGAAAAAAAAAAATGAGTCTGAAGCTTTGTGTTTAAACAAGTTTGTAACAAACAGAAGGCTTGGGAGGTACCTCAGAAAGAGCATATCTGCAGTGTTGGCAACACAGTTAGCTTGCCAAGCATAATCTATTGAAGGTAAAGAAGCTATTGGAATATGAACAGTACTGTTTTTCTTTAGCTGAATGTGTATTTTTTTAAACTAGAAGAGTTTGAAACTTCAGATTTTCAAAGTTGTCTTCATTAGCAAACATTTATCACAATCGTTGAAATATTTTCCCTTCACTTGTAGAGAATTCACATCCTGGCAATAATTTCATTTGTTGCTTTTGCATTAAGTTAAAAAAGAAAAGCTGATTCTTTAACATATAAAATGTGGGCTCAAGCACCTAATCTATGGTAATGTTAAAAAAAAAACTTTGGGTTGGAAAGATGGCTCAGCCATTAAAGGCTAGGCTCACAACCAAAAAAAAAAAAAAAAAAAAAAAAAAAAAAAAAAAAAAAAAAAACGGAAGAAAGAAACTTCAGTTTGAGTTATGTCATTCAAAGTAAAAGAGAGAAAGAGAAATATTGGTAGCATGAGTTGAAAATCTTTTCAAAGCCAGGCAGTGGTGGCGCATGCCTTTAATCCCAGCACTTGGGAGGCAGAGGCAGGCAGATTTCTGAGTTCGAGGCCAGCCTGGTTGACAGAGTGAGTTCCAGGACAGCGAGGACTACACAGAGAAACCCTGTCTCAAAAAAACAAACAAACAAAAAAATCTTTTCAAGCCAAATATCTCTGAGCTTACCTTATCTCAGTGTAAGTGTTGATATCAATCCATACAGTAGTCAGGGAAAGGGAATAGCTTTCAATGGAGTAATAATCCCACATTATATGTACACAGTTTATGATAAACAGTAACGACAAAAAAGTTGCTTACATAAGCAAAACCCATCCAAAAACCTAAGGATAAATGGTTATTAGTGACATACAAAAATAAAGTTGCCTTTTTGGATCTCTGAGTGACACCATGGCAGTCAGCAAGAACAAGTGCCTGATGAAAGGCGGCAAGAAAGGGGCCAAGAAGAAAGTGGTTGAACCATTTTCTAAGAATGACTGGTACGATGTGTAAGCTCTGCCCATGTTCAATATTAGAACATTGTTAAAATTTTACAAAGACTCAAGGAACCAAAATTGCATCTAATTTCTTCAAGGGTCATGTTTTTGAAGTGAGCCTTGCCAATCTACAGAATGACAAAGTTGCATTTGGAAAATTCAAGCCAATTACTGACTAACTTCCATGACATAGCTCTTACCCGGGGCAAAATGTCTTTCATGGTCAAAAAGAAGCAGGCCATAATTGGAGCTTATTTTGATGTCAAGACGACCAATAGGTATTTGCTCTGACTTTTCTGTGTTGGATTCAGGAAAAAATGCAACAGTCAGATGCACAAGAAATCTTTGGCACAGCACTAACAGGTCAGCCAGATCCAGAAAAAGATGATGGAAATCATGACCCAAGAAGTGCAGACAAATGACCTGAAGAAAGTGGTTAATTTAACTGATTCCAGACAGCATTGAGAAAGACAAAGAAAAGGCTTGGCAGTCTATTCATCCTCTCCATGTCTTTGTTAGAAAAGTAAAAATGGCCTTTTGGCTGGGGCAGACACCTAGCTGGTCTGCTCCCATGAAGACACCATATCCTGAGACATCCTAGAGGAACCACTGCACTAAGTGCAATGGGTAAAAACCCTCTCTCACTATCCTATGCCCCAGAGCTACAACTACATGGGAGCCTAGGGCACTCAGGACACGTCAGCCACCCAAACCCTGCCCCTCAGGAATACCAAACCCCCCTTCCAGCACTCATTTGGTCCTTTTGGCTGGGGAAGACACCTAGCTGCTCTGGTCCCTTGAAGACACCATATCCTGAACCATTCTAGAGGAACCAGTCCACTCAGATCAAAGAAGGAACCACTGCCCTCAGAGCAGCAGGATTTCAGGATCCCAGAGGTGGCCTGAGTCCCAGGAGCTCAGGATCACAGGATTACAGAGGCATTTGAACTCTGAGGAGTTCTGACACACACAAGATAACTGGAAAGACAGGCTCCAGTCAGAGACACTGAGAGCAGGTAGCACTAGAGTTAACCAGATAGCGAAAGGCAAGTGCAAGAACATAAGACATAGAACTGAAAGTTACTTGGCATCATCAGAACCCAGTACTCTCACCATAGCAAGCCCTGGACACCCCAGCACACTGGAAAAGCAGGATTCAGAATGAAAATCACTTCTCATGATGGTAACACAGGACTTTAGGAGGAGGGGGTACTCAGAAAACAAGAGATAGGGAAGGATTGTGGGAGGGGGTGACTGGGACGGGTTATAAAGTGAATAAGCAAAAAAAATAAAAGGAAAAAAAAAAGAAAAACATAAATAACTCCCTTAAAGAAGTACAGGAGAACACAGGTAAACAGGTAGAAGCCCTCCCTTAAAGAGGAAAAACAAAATTCCCTTATAGAACTGTAAGAAAACACCACAAAACAGGTGAAGGAATTAAACAAAACCACCCAGGATCTAAAAATGGAAGTAGAAACAACAAAGAAACAAACAAAGGGAGACTACTCTGGAGATAGAAAACCTAGGAAAGAGATCAGGAGTCATAGACGCAAGCATCACCTACAGAATACAAGAGATAGAAAAGAGAATCTCATGTGCAGAAGGTACCATGGAAAACAGTGACACAACTGTCAAAGAAAATGCAAAATGCAAAAAGCTCCTAACCCAAAACATCCAGGATATCCAGGACACAATGAGAAGACCAAACCTAAGTATAATAGGTATAGATGAGAGTAAAGATTCCCAACTTAAAGGGCCAGTAAAAATCTTCAACAAAATTATAGAGAAAAACTTCCCTAACCTAAAGAAAGAGATGTCCATTAACATACAAGAGGCCTACAGAACACCAAATAGACTAGATCAGAAAAGGAATACCTCCCATCACATAATAATCAAAACATCAAGTGTACAAAACAAAGAAAAAATACAAAAAGCAGTAAGGGGAAAAGGTATAGTAACATATAAAGACGGGCCTATAAGAATTACACCAGACTTCTCACAAGAGACTATAAAAGCCAGAAGATCCTGAACGGATATCATACAGACTCTAAGAGAATGCAAATGCCAGCCCAGACTACTATACCCAGCAAAACACTCAATCACTATAGATGGAGAAACCAAGATATTCCATGACAAAACCAAATTTACACAATATCTTCCCACAAATCCATGACTTCAAAGGATATTTGATGAAAATGCCAACATACCTATGGTAACTTGATCTTTGACAAAGGAGCTAAAACTGTCCAGTGGAAAAAGGACAGCATTTTCAACCAATGGTGCTGGTTCAACTGGAGGTCAGCATGTAGAAGAATGCAAATTGATCCATTCTTATCTCCTTGTACAAAGCTCAAGTCCAAGTGGATAAAACCAGATACACAGAAACTAATAGAAGAGAAGGTGGGGAAGAACCTTGAATACCTAGGCACAGAGGAAAAGTTCCTGAACAGAACACCAATGGCTTATGTTCTAAGAATTGACAAATGGGACCTCATAAAATTGCAAAGTTTCTGTAAGACAATGGACACTGTCAATAGGACAAAATGGCAACCAAGAAATTGGGAAACGATCTTTACCAATCTCACATCTGATAGAGGACTAATATCCAATATATACAAGGACCTCAAGAAATTAGACTCCAGACAACCAAGTCACCCTATTAAAAAATGGGGTATAGAGCTAAACAAAGAATTCTCAATTGAGGAAACTCGAATGGCTAAGAAACACTTAAAGAAATGTTCAGTATCCTTAGTCATCAACAACCCTGAGATTCCACCCGTCAGAATGGCTAAGATCAAAAACTCAGGTGATAGTAGATGCTGGTGAGGATGTGGAGAAAGAGGAACACTCCTCCATTTTTGGTGGGATTGCAAGATGGTGCAACCACTCTGGAAATCAGTCTGGCAGTTCCTCAGAAAATTGGACATAGCATTACCTGTGGACCCTGCTATACCACTGCTGGGCATATACCCAGAAGATGCTCCAACATATAACAAGGACATATGCTCCACTATGTTCATAACATCATTATTTATAATAGCCAGATGCTGGAAAGAACCCAGATGTCCTTCAACAGAGGAATGGATACAGAAAATGTGGTACATTTACACAATGGAATATATTACTCAGCTATTAAAATCAATGAATTTGAGAAATACTTAGGTAAATGAATGGAACTAGAAAATATCATCCTGAATGAGGTAACCAAATCACAAAAGAACACACATGGTATTCACTCACCGATAATTGGGTATTAACCTAGAAGCCCCCAATACCCAAGATTCAACTCACAGACCACATGAAGCTCATGAACAAGGAAGACCAAGTATGGGTGCTTTGGTCCTTCTTAGAAGGAGTAACAAAATACTCAAGGGAACAAATATGGAGACAAAGTGTGGGACAGAAACTGAAGGAGGGGCTGTCTGGAGACCATTCCACCTGGATACCCATCCCATGTGCAGTCACCAAAGGTAGAGGTTGATGTGGATGTCAGGAAGTGCATGCTGACAGGAGCCTGATATAGCTGTGTCCTTAGATGTCTGTCAGAGTCTTAAGTATTCAGAGGTGGATTCTCACAGCTAATCACTGAACTGATCAAGGGTTCCCAATGGAGGAGTTACAGAGAAGACTGAAGGAGCTGAAAGGGTTTGTGGCCTCATCAGGAGAGCAACAATACCAACCAACCAGATCTACTAGAGTCTAAACCACCAGTCTGGGTGCACATAGGGAGGGACCCATGGCTCCAGCTGTATACGTAAGTGAGGATGGCCTTGTTGGGCATAGATGGGAGAGGAGATCCTTGGTTCCATGATGGCTGGAGGCCAATTGTGGGAAATGGGGAGGTGGTAGTGTTGGGGTAGGTGGGAGCACATCCTCATAGAATCAGGAGGAGGGGGGATGGGATGGGGGTTCCTGGGTGGGGGTGGGGAGGAAATGGGGTAAGGGGATAACATCTGAAATGTAAATAAAATATCCAATAAAAAAAGAAAAAAAATCTATTCAATGTTTGCTTATATCATTTATCAATTTTCTTTCAATTTGCATTCTTACTTGTAGTCTCTTTCCTTGTCCTTTTCTCTCATATTTTAAAATTTTTCTGCATACATACTATCCTATGTGCATGCATTCTGTGTCATTTGAATGCACAGAAATTCAGCCTAAGTCTGTACTTTTATCCTTGCTTTTTTTTTTTTATGGTATTACCTAAGGACAAAGAAGTGCTTTGTGACTCTTGGTGAAATGCTCTGGATGATGAAATGTAACACAGCATGCTCTTGCCTGATCCTCATGCCGTGCTTAGTCTTGCCAGGAGTTCCATTAATGACATTTATGTCTATTTTTGTTCTTTCCTTAGGATCTAATCAAGGAGCCTGAATTGCTTTCTGCTGTAGTGTTTTTAATTCTCTTCTAACTTGAAAAACTTCTTAAGATTCTTGTGCTGAATGACCTTGACATTTTGGTAACATGGGCCAGTTAATTCATGAATATTTTAATATATGTTTGTCTGAGAGTTACTTTGGCTTTGGCTTTTACAAAGTTAGACTTTTTTCTTCTTTTGGCCAGAAATATACAATGAATTTTCTTTATAGCACATCATATGAGGACAGGCTTTAGTTGTTGTTATGGTGATGCCTGGCATCTTAGTATCAAGTTGCAGTCTGCAATTATGAACATCAGGAAGTGAAAACTTCATTAGAATAATAAGCAGACGTTGTGCAGCTGTAAAATTGTTGTGTGGGTTTTAGGATGTTTTTCCTCTATGTCTAATGTTAATCTTTGTCCCAGGTAACTCACAGGAGAAGGAGACATGGCAGATGCTCTCAGGCACTGGGATTAAAGAACACAAAAGAAACCCCAGAACAAATGATACCCACATGGATAAGCCTGAGCCTGCGTCAGATGCTGTCTCCATCTTTTCTGTCAAGACTGAGTTTCATGCTTGGCATGTTCCCTTTGCCATCATACTGTGGCTGTCACAATCTTCAGATGACATCATTAAGTAGATGTTGGGATAGAGGAGGGGAGATCATCCATATCCTTACTGACACACCACCCATCAACAGTGTTGATATGATGTCCTGGTTCTAGAGTTCTAGGTCCCATGAAAATATCTGCTATTCCAGTTTGACATTTCCAATATTACACTTGAGAAACTCTAACCTTGACCCACATTCTAAAAGGAACTTAACAATAGTTCCAACTGAGCTAAAATGGTATGTACATCACTTTAGTGTGTGTGAGTGTGTTTGTGTGTATGTGCATACACATGTGTAATGGCAATTGTATTAATACATCTTCAGGTCATAAGTGTGTGGGGATTATATTATGCTTAAATGAATTTAGAAGAATTGAGAAATTTACAGCAGTGAATCACACTTTCCAGACTGTTCAAAAAGTTTTAGACTTTCTTGGATTTATCACAGACTGGATTTGTGCATGTTCATAATTCTAGTCATACATTTTAGGTTTTCTCCATTGAATTTCCTCAACATTGGTATGTTTAATATTTTCCTCAAATCAATCAAATAGAATCAATGGAATAGCTTTAGATACTAAAGTGTACTTGTAAAAATCAGAATTGCATTATAAAATGTTTGAGAAGATAAATTTGATAATTACTTTGTGGCTTAAATCTATTGCCCCATGGAGTGTCGAGGCAGGTAGACAAATACTTTCTAGGTATGTCTGAGAGGGTACTCTGGATGAGAACAACATTTAAATTGAAAAATTGAGAAATATAGATGCCTTTTCTTACTCTGAGTATCTTCTCTAAACAATTGAAGTATTAAATTGAGGGCATCTCCCACTTTTTTTTTTAAAGGTGTATATTCATTGCAAATAGTACGGGGCTTCATTAGGGCATTTTTATGCTATTCTTTGACCATATGTCCTTCCTCATTCCCAGTTCCCCTTAGTGTTCCAACCACTGTCCCAAAAGTCCCCTCTCTTCTAGATTATTTTGCTTCTACTTTCGTGTCATGTATACATGTATAGGTTTTATGTATCTAGTGCAGCATGCAGAAATGAGAGGAAAACATGACATTTTAATCTTTCGGTCGTGTTTACCTAACATGGCACTCTCCAGTTACATATACTTTCCTTACAAATGACCTAATTTTACTGATCTTGTTAACATAATAAAACACATTTTCTTTACTTCTCTGTTGTTAGGGAATGTGTTTATTCTGTCACTTTGCTACTATGACTAATGCTGAAATAAATGTTGTTGTATCAGTGTCTCCATGAATGTGACCTTCAGGAAATATCTTGAAGACCTTCTGTCTGGACAGGTCTGCTTTTGTTTTCTAGAGGAAACTCCATATTGCATTTCATACTGGTTGATCTTATTTTCATTCCCATCTGCTCTGTGTAAAATTGAGGAAGGAGGAACTCCTGCTGTTTGAGCATGTGAAATGTCCAAATGTCCAAACATTGGGTAAAGTAACTATAAAGGCTGACCTATCAAAATTACACGAGACTTCTCACCAGAGACTATAAAAGTCAGAAGATCCTGGATTGATATCATACGGAACCTAAGAGAACACAAATGCCAGTCCAAGCTACTATGACCAGCAAAACTCTCAATTATCATAGATGAAGAAACCAAGATATTCCATGAAAAAAAAAACAAACAAATTTACACACTATCTTTCCACAAATCCAGCACTACAAAGGATAACAGAGGGAAAACTCCAACACCAGGAGGAAAATTATACCCTAGAAAAAGCAAGAAATTATTCTTCTTTCAACAAACCCAAAAGAACATACTCACACAAACATAATTCAAACTCTAATAACAAAAATAACAGGAAGAAGCAATCACTTTTCCTTAATATCTATTAACATCAATGGACTCAATTCCCCAATAAAAAAGACAAAGACTAACAGACTGGATACATAAACAGTAACCCGTCAATGTTGCGCATACATGAACACACACCTCCAGTGTACAAAGACAGACATTACCTTAAAGTAAAAGGGCATACGAGAAACTGAAATATGGTCCCAAGCTGCAGTAGCCATTATAATATTGAATAAAATCAACTTTCAACAAAAGTTATCAAAAATGTAAGGAAGAATGTGCATCCCCATTCCAGAGGGCATCCCACGACGATCTCTAGCCTGGCCTGTGCAGGGAGATCCAGGCCAAGAGGACAGAGTGTGAGCAGGGAGGGGAGATATGCCTCTGCTTGAATCAGTCACTCCAGGTGCTTCCAGGCTGGGCCGGTGAGGTGCCAGCTAGCTGGGAGGAGGGAGGGTCCTGAAGGCACTTCAAGAAAGCAGATCTCTTCCCAAGTGTTACAGCTCTTTTGACAGAAACTCTTGGACAATGGGATGATTCTAGCACATCTGATCACGGCCCTTATATACAATTTTGGGGTGAGTCAGAGTCTGGCAGCAGATAACCCCTATTGGCTTGGTCTAAGAACTTGGAGTTACCTCATCTACATATGGGAGAGCCTGAGGCACTATTCCTACGTGACTGATGGCCATAGACCTCTCTGTGGAGGCTCTGTGGAGGGCTGAAGCTGAGTAAAGGAGCAGGCAGACAGGAGCCAGGAGCCAGGAGCCAGGAGCGAGCCAGGAGCCAGGAGCCAGGAGCCAGGAGCCAGGAGCAACACTGAACACCTTTCATCCATTTAGGGTCCAGATTCGAGGTCTGTGCTACATAAGGATACTTCATACTCATCAAAGGAAAAATCAAACAAGATGAACTCTCAATCTGAACATCTATGGTCCAAATGCAAGGGCACCCACATACATAAAATAAACTTTAATAAAGCATAAAATATGCATTGCACCTCACACAATAGTAGTGGGAGACTTCAATACCCCATTCTCAGCAATGGACAGACCACGGAAACAGAAAATAAACAGAGACATAGTGAAAACTGAGAGAAGTTATGAACCAAATGGAACATTTCATCTTAAAACAAAATATTACACCTTCTCAGCACCTCATGGTACCTTATCAAAAATTGACCAAATAATTGGTCACAAAATAGATTTCAACAGATAAAAGAACTTTGAAATAATCCCTTACATCCTATCAGATCACCACAGATTAAGACTGGTCTTCAATAACAACAAAAACAATTGAAAGCCCACATACACATGGAAACAGAACAAATCTTTACTCAACGATAACTTGGTAAGGGAAGAAATAAATAAAGAAATTACAGTCTATATAGAAGTTAATGAAAATGAAGACAATCACAGCAAAACTTGTGGGACTCCATGAAAGGAGTGCTATGAGGAAAACTCATAGCCTAAGTGTCTACAAAAAGAAACTAAGAGAGCCCAACCAGCAGCTTGACAACACACCTGAAAGCTCTAGGACAAAAGAAGCAAATACACCCAAGAGGAGTAGATGGCAGGAAATAATCAAAACTCAGGGATGAAATCAGCAATGAAAAACAAAGAACTATACAAAGAATCAACAAAACCAGAAACTGGTCCTTTGAGAAAATCAACAAGATAGATAAACCCTTAGCCAGACTACCAGAGGGCACAGAGACAGTATCCAAATTAATAAAATCAAAACTGAAAAGGAGACATAACAACAGAAACTAGGAAATTCAAAAAATCATCAGATACTACACACAACCCTATACTCAACAAAACTGAAAAATCTGGATGAAATGGACAACTTTCTAGACAGATACCCAGTACCAAACTTAAATCAGGAGCAAATAAACCATCTAACAGTCCCATAGCCCTAAAGAAATAGCAGCAGTCATTAAAAGTCTCCCCACAAAAAAAAAAAAAAAAAAGCACCAGGACCAGATGGTTTTTGTGCAGAATTCTATCAGACCTTCAAGGAAGACCTAATACCAATTCTCTTCAAACTATTCCACAAAATAGAAACAGAAGGAACATTACCTAGTTCATTCTATGAAGTCACAATTATGCTCCTACCTAAAAACAAAAAGAACTTTAGACCAATCTCCCTCATGAATATTGATGCAAAATACTCAGTAAATTTCTCACAAACTGAATCCAAGAACACATCAAAACAATCATCTATCATGATCAAGTAGACTTTATCCCAGGAATGCAGGGATTGTTCAATATTCAGAAATTCATCAATGTAATCCACTATATAAACAAATTCAAACAAAAAAAAACATATGATCATCTCACTAGATGCTGAAAAAGCATTTGAAAAATTCAACACTGCTTCATGATAAGAGTCTTGGAAAGAACAGGAATTCAAGGCCTATACCTAAACATAGTAAAAGCAATATAAAGCAAACATTTAGCCAACATCAAACTAAATGGAGAGAAACGTGAAGCAATCCTATTAAAATCAGGGACTAGACAAGTCTGCCCACTCTCTCCCTACCTATTCAATATAGTACTCCAAGTCCTACCCAGAGCAATTAGACAACAAAAGGAAGTCAAAGGAATACAAGTAGGAAATAAAGAAGTCAAAATATCACTATTTGAAGATGATAGGATAGTATACTTAAGTGACCCCAAAACTTCCACCAGAGAACTCCTAAACCTGAAAAACAACTTCAGCAAAGTGACTGGATATAAAATTAACTCAAACAAATCATTAGCCTTCCTCTACTCAAAGTATAAACAGGCTGAGAAAGAAATTAGGGAAACTACAATCCTTCACACATCACTCTAACAAAGCAAGTGAAATATCTGTATTACAAGAACTTCATGTCTCTGAAGAATGAAATCAAAGAAGACCTCAGAAGTTGTAAAGATCTCCCATGCTCATGGATTGGCTGGAGTAATATAGTAAAAATGCCATTTTGCAAAAAGTAATCTACAGATTTAATGCAATCCTCATCAAAATTCCAACTCAATTCTTCAAAGAGTTAGAAAGAGCAATTTGAAAATTCATTTGGAATGACAAAAAAAAAAAAAAACTAACAAAAAAACACGAAAGTCAGAAAAACTTATTCTATCAACAATAAAAGAACTTCTGGTGCATTAAGAATAGCTTATGCTCTAAGATCAAGAATTGACAAATGGGACCTCATAAAATTGCAAAGTTTCTGTAAAGCAAAGGACACTGTCAATAGAACAAAATGGCAACCAAGAGATTGGGAAAAGATCTTTACCAATCCTACATCTGATAGAGTGCTAATATCCAGTATATACAAAGAACTCAAGAAATTAGACTACAGATAATCAAAAAACCCTATCAGAAAATGGGGTAAAGATCTAAACAAAGAATTCTCAACTGAGGAAACTCAAATGGTTGAAAAACACCTAAAGATATGTTCTACATCCTTAGTCATCAGGAAATGCAAATCAAAACAAACCTGAGATTTCACCTCAAACCAATCAGAATGGCTAAGATCAAAAACTCAGGTGATTGCAGATGGTGGCAAGGATGTAAAGAAAGAGGAACACTCCTCCATTATTGGTGGAATTGCAAGATGGTGCAACCACTCTGGAAAGCAGTTTGATTGTTCCTCAGAAAATTGGACACAGTATTACCTGAGGACCCAGATATATCACTTCTGGGCATATACCCAAAAGATTCTCCTACATATAACAAGGACACATGCTTCTATGTTCATAGCAGCCTTCTTTACAATAGCCAGAAGCTGGAAAGAACCCAGATGCCCTTCAACAGAGGATGGATACAGAAAGTATGGTACATTTACACAATGGAGTACTGCTCAGCTATTAAAAACAGTGAATTCATGAAATTCTTAGGCAAATGGATGAACTAGAAAATATTCTCCTGAGTAAGGTATCCCAATCACAAAAGAATACACATGGTATCCACTCACTGATAAGTGGATATTAGCCCAAAGTTCACAATACCCAAGATACAACTCACAGACTCATGAAGCTAAAAGAAGGAAGACCAAATTGTTGGTGCTTCGGTCCTTCTTAGAAGGAGTAACAAAATACTCACAGGAGCAAATATGGAGACAAAGAGTGGAACAGAAACTAAAGGAGGGGCCATCCAGAGACTGCCCCACCTGGGATCCATCCCATGTGCAGTTACCAAATGCAGAAACAGTAGTGGATGCCAGGAAGTGTAGTGCTGACAGGAGTCTGATATACCTCTCTATGGGATATGCCCTGGCGGGGGCCCTGGCCCCAGGCCTCCCGCGCAGTGGCAGAGGCCTGGTCCTGCGCGGCTCAGGCCTGGCCCTCCGGTGGAGTACTGTGGCTGAGGCTTTTCCGGCAGGGCGGTGGTTCCCACATAGTTGTAAAGGTCTGGAGTCGCAGATGATGGAAGCAGGCCCGAGAAGACACGTGGACTGAGTTTCTAAGGAGTAGCTTTTATTATCTGTGACGGGAAAGTTGTATCTGAATGATGCGTGCCGCCCGCCAAAAGCCCAAAGAAGCTCCCTTATATTTAGGAGTGAAAAAGGGAGGGCTAGGGAGAATTAATTAGCTATGTCCCCTGGCCTCATTAATATGTAAATCTCAAGGCAGAGGGTTCTTAGTCCTGCCCCTTACCTGTGTCTTACATGCCTGATTTTACAGGTTGAAATGGATCAGGGCTCTTGGTTTGGGGGGCGTGGCCAAACACCAGCAATCTCAGGGTTCCAGGCCCATGAGCCCTCCCGTGGCCCAACACCTCTCTCCTGAGAGGCTCTGTCAGAGCCTGACATATACAGAGTCAGGTACTCATAGCTAACCATTGATCTGATCATGGGATCCCCAATGGAGGAGTTAGACAGAAGACTGAAGGAGCTGAAGGGGCTTGCAGCCCCATGGTGAGAGAGACAATACCAACCAACCAGAGCTCCCAGGCTCTAAACCACCATCCTGGGAACACATATGGAGGAGCCCATGGCTCCAGCTGTATATGTAGTGGAGATGGCCTTGTCAGGCATCAGTGGGAGAGGAGGCCCTTGGTTCTGTGAAGGCTGGATGCCCCAGTGTGGGGGAATTTGAGGGTGGGGAGGTGATAGTGGATGGATGGGTGGGGGCACACCCTCATAGAAGTAGGAGGAAGGGAATGGAATAAGGGTTTCTTGGGGGTTGGTGAATGAAGAAAGAGGATAACATGAAATGAAATAAATAAAATATCCAATAAAAAAAACATATAATGCAACTGGCTATTACAGTCAAGCATTTAAGACTTTTTGTCAACAATTTAATATTACCCACATTACTAGGATTCCTTATAATCCTCAAGGACAAGGTTTGTGGAAGGGGCCCACAGAACTTTAAAACAATATCTTCATAAAATAAAGAAGGAGACGGTATATCCCTGTACACCACAAATTTATTTAAATCATGTTCTTTTTATTTTAAAATTTGGGATGCCAAGGAATTTTCTGCTGAGTGTCTATGGCACTCTACAACTATGCATACTTATGCATAGGTGAAAGGAAAGGATCCACTTACTGGAATATGGCATGATCCTGATCAGGTATTTAATATGTGGAAGATGGCATGTTCGTGGTTTTTTTTCTGCAGGATGCTGAAGGAGCATGGTAGCAGTTACAGGTGTGGTAGGAGTGACAGGTGAGACATGTTGATGCCAGGACCAAGAATGATGCTGACCTGTGAGCTTGCTGAGTGCCCTGACAATGGTTACTTGGAAGCTGTATTGGACATATGTTCCTGACCCACCTTTGCTTGCCCATATCACAGATGAGACAAGCTGCCTTGCCTCATGTTTTTACAGTTTGTGGGACAGAGAATCAAAAAGAGAAGTTATAATGACTCTTGTATTTTTCTTAAATGTGACCAGTTCTTTGGACATAATCATGAACTGGTCTAGAAATCAGTTCAATATTGGAAATAATAGTCTTCATTTGGAAAGCTGGTTCTGGACATTTTCAAAGAATATTTGGAAGTTAGCTGCAGTTCTCTATGATGTTATGTTAGCAAGAGATAAAGTTGGGGCAGGATCTAGATTTCAAACAGGTGTTAGCACATGTCTTAAGGCTCTTTTAACTGTCAAGTTAAAATTACTTTTATTTCTTCTACAGTATTTAATGTAAGTTGCGTTGATTGTACACCTTCTAATTGTGTTACTGTGTTAAAATCCAGCATGTCTGTTATGGAGGTCTATCAACCAGCTTCTGTTTTATTGCCCTGAGTATTACAGAACCTTGGTATTCTAAAAAAAGCTTGCAAGTACTGGAAGGAGTTAGGCTTTAAGCAGAAGCAAGAGGGTAGTGGGCTTGATTATTGCTGGTGTAATAGCTTTAATTGCTAGCACCACTGCTTCTGCAATTGCTTTGACACAAGAAGTAAAGACAGCTACTTTTGTTAATCATTAAGCACAAAAATGTTACTAATGTGTTGGGTATATAAGAGAATTTATATAAGCATTTGGAACAATGGATTGATGCTCTTTATTCCATTCAAATTATTGGAATGACTAGCTCCCTCTGAAGCCCTTGGCTCAGGGGTACAGGCAGTTGCAGCAGAGAATGTTTGAAGATACTGTGGAGGACCATGTTATCAATGAAGTTTATAAAATCTGGAAGAAGATGCTGTTTCTGTATAACCTGGCTATAACCTATGCTCTTCAGTGTCCGAGTCTTATCATTCAACAGCTTCCTGATGTGACTAAACCAAAAAGAAAGAATCATGCCCTTCATTGGCTGGTGCTGGGCACTCATACATCTGACAAGCAGAATCATCTGGTGGTTGCTGAGTTCATATTCCCAATGATGATGCACAGTTTGATGTTCCTCATTGTGACAGTGACAAGGGAGAATTTAGTGGCTTTGGTTCTGTAACAGGAAAAGTTGAATGTGAAATTAAAATAAGTCATGAAGGAGAAGGAAATCATGCTCATTATATGCCACAGAATGCTCACATCATTGCCACAAAAACACCATCTTCTGATGTTTTGCTTTTTAACTATATGAAACACCTTGCAAAACCAGATCCAACTGGAGAGTGTAATCCCGATCTTAGATTAAGGGGTCACCAAAAGGAAGGCTATTCCTTCCAGGAAAGAATGGACTTTCCTGGAATTCTAATTTGAGTGGACATTTCCTGGTTGCATATGATGACTATACTGTCTGTCTGTGGGATATAAATGGCAGATCAAAGGAGGGCAACAACTGTGTATGCTAAAGCAATCTTTACTGGCCACTCAGCTGTTGTAGAGGATGTGGCCTGGTATATGTTACATGAGTCCTTATTTGGATCTGTTGCTGATGACCAGAAACTTATGATATGGGACACCAGATCCACTACCATATGGTGAGTGCAGACACTGCTGAGGTCAACTGCCTCTCATTCAATCATTACAGTGAGTTCATTCTGACAACCAGCCCTGCAGATAAGACTGTAGCTTTATGGGACCTGAGTAATCTGAAACTAAAGCTCCACACCTTTGAATTGCATAATAATGAAATTTTCAAGGTCCACTGGTCTCCACATAATGAAGCTATTCTGGCTTCAAATGGTACTTATCACCACCTGAATGTGTGGAATTTAAGTAAAATTGGAGAAGAACAATTAGCAGAAGACACAGAAGATGGGTCTCCAGAGCTCCTGTTTATTCGTGGAAGACACACTGCCAAGATTATCTGATTTCAGTTGGAACCCCAATGAACCTTGGGTCATTTGCTCTGTGTTTGAAGATAACATCATGCAGATACGGCAGATGGCTGAAAATATTTACAGTGATGAAGAGTCAGATGTCATGACATTGGAACTGGAGGGGCAAGGATCTTAAACCCAAAGTATGAGTTGTTTCTATTGAATGTAATGATACATGAATGCTTGATTTGTCAAGCGCCAAAAAGGCATTGCAGAGTAG
Organism: Mastomys natalensis; assembly: GCA_021653895.1. Taxonomy (NCBI): domain Eukaryota; kingdom Metazoa; phylum Chordata; class Mammalia; order Rodentia; family Muridae; genus Mastomys; species Mastomys natalensis. The sequence continues at coordinate 866,492 of JAJTUV010002043.1, forward strand.
GAAATGTGAGTGGGATGGCTTCTGGCATTCTTTACCCTCTGTTTCTAGCACTTTCATGTGAGCTGTTGTATACTGTATCATATTGTACCTATTGGGGAAAAAAAAAAAAAAAAAAAAGAAGAAGAATGTTGCTTAAGAGTGGACATCATTGTTTTAAAACACACATTTCCTTTGATTCAACTGTCATTTTCTCAAACTTTTAAGTGATTGCTCAAGTTCCCAAATATTCAAGGATAACTTTTACACTTTTTCCTTCCAACACTTCCTGATTGGCTTTGCAGAAATAAAGTTTTAAAATTAAAAAAAATATTGGAAGAAAGTTCAAAGTTTAAGAGTAAGAAACCATCTTGAGTGTCATGCCAAATACCAATGGAGTTGTGTTATTTCTAAAATTTACAATGGTAGTAATTATAATTAGGAAAAGACACTTGCAGGGTACTTGGCATAATTCCAACACCTTTCTGAATGTTTGAACTTTGCATAGTGAAATTATGAATTTAAAGAATGATGCTCTGCTGAGCTTTGATGCTGCAGATGCTTCTGATAAAATTACCCATGGCCTGGGGTCAGTATTTCCATTTTGGTCAAGCTTCAAGAATGGCATATATAGCTTGATCATACTAGCCCTTTTTGTCCTGGGAATACTTTTATTCCTGTCCATCATGTTAAAGCTTGTCTTTAACAGCATCAACATGTTGGCAGCCAAAGTACATGACTTGAAACTGAAAATGGACCACCAAGACAGAGTTATTAATTTAAGAGGCTGGCAAGACAAGGACAGGTAAGATTCTGCACAGAGCCTTATCAACCTAAGACAGGAGTGCATTGCTTTTGATAATGCATATTCCATGACAGGTAAGGAAAGCATTCTTTTCAGAATGACCTAAATCTGGCTCAGACTTGTTTATGAAATAAAAAAAAGGGGGGGGGGAGATGTAGAGACCTTTTGTGGCTTCTTGGCAGGAATCTAGCGTGGGCCAAGGACAAGGAAATAGGCTGCTTGGAAGGAATCTGACATTGGCCAAGGACAAAGAAGTGGGACTTCAGGCAGGAATCTGATATTAGGCTAGAACAAAGAAGTAATTTCAGACAGGAATCTAAATATTAGGCTAAAACAAAGTAGTAATTTCAGGCAGGAATCTAAATCTTAGGCTAGAACAAGGAAGTAGGCTTTAGAAATGAAAATGACTTTGAGCTAGGACAGGAAGTAGGCTCAGATATTTTGGGCATCCTGACAAGCCCCTAGAAACAATGATCATGGAAGAATGATCACAGAACTTTGTTTATTGCCTTGCTTATTCCTTGACTATTTGCATTTATTATATTGCTAGTTCCTCAACCTAGAACTGATCTTAATATTTGCATGTAATTAAAATGGTATAAAAGCAGATTGAAAAAAAATTTTTAAAAAGTGCTTCATTCAAAGAGAGGAGTTTGTGATAATTATAGAATAGTACTGTAGCAGTATACTTTAAGGAAAACCCACCATAATCATTGCTGGCATTTTATTCAAGTCAGTATTGGGATTATTTATAATACAAAGAATGATGAGAAATGACTCCTATGCTATGTATTTATATTATTCTTATCATATCAGCTTCATAATATATTTAATATTTATTGTATTATTATGGTCTGTACATTGAATGAGAAATATTCCCAGAAGTTCATGAGTTTAAATGTGTCATAAGCTTAGAGGTTGTTTGGGAAGTTATAGAACATTTAGAGGGTGAAGGCTACCTGTAGGGAGGTTCTGGCCCTCCTGCATTATGGCATGGATCCACTTCCCATCCAGGCTTCTTCCTGAGTGTGGATACAATGTAACCAGCCATTACCTTGGCCCCATGACTGTCTTGTCCATAACTATGTTTACCTGCAATGATGGAATGATCTCTTTGAACTAAATAAATAAACCGAAATATACCCTTAAATTGTGTCTTTCCAGATGGTTAGTTATAGCAACAATAAAAGTAATTAATATAACAACTTTTGGTAGAATTCTAAAATAGCTGTTAAAATTTGTGTGTGTGTGTGTGTGTGTGTGTGTGTGTGTGTGTAAATTAAGACCAGTAAAATGGTTCACTGTGTAATGATGCTTGTCAGCAAACCAAAGAAAAGAGAAGAGGAAGTTGCCATGGGCCAGAATTGTGTGGCCCAGAGACACATAAATTAACAAAGGACTTTATAGCTGGGGAATAACTTAAAATCTCCCTAGATCTGCCCATCTAGACATTTTGTTTATAAATAAAATATCTGGCTTGCATGTCTTTTATATTGGCTTATTATAACTTAATTCCAACAAAAGGAAGTTACAATTAGGAGATGTGGTTTTGTTAAAGTAAGTATGGTCAGCTAATCCTTGAGAGACTTGAGACCCCAGGGAGTAGGGAGGCCTGGCAGGGTGTAGGGGCAAGTGGGAGGGTGGGGACATCTTGGGGAGGAGGAATGGAATAAGGAACTGTTAGAGGGCAGAATGGGAGGGGGATAAGAAACGGACTGTAAAAGATGTTTAAAGATAATAATAAAAAAACAAAAGTAGATGAGGTCTTGCTGGAGAAAGTGTGTCACTGTTAGGTGGGCTTTGAATTCCTAGGCTCAGGCTCCACCCAGTGCAGAAGAAACCTTTCTTCTTTCTGCCCATGAGACAGTCTCTCATGGTTGCCTTCAGAGCAAGATGCAGAACTCTCAGCTCCTTCTCCAGCACCATGTCTGTCTGCATGCTGCCATGATTCCTGCCAGAGGACTAACCCAGCCCCAGTGAATTATTTGCCTTTATAAGAGTTGGCTTGGTTCCATGATCTGTCCATTGGTGAGAGGAGTGTACAAGGAGGCTCCAGATAAATATGTAACAGGGGATGGCCTTGTCTGACATCAATGGAAGGGGAGGCCCTTGATCCTGTGGAGATTTGATGCTCCAGCTTAGGGGGATGCTGGAGCAGTGGGGCAGGAGAAGGAGGGTCAATGAGGGAGCACCCTCATAGAGGCAAAGGGGAGGGAGTAAAGGGATGGGATGGGGCTATTGTGGAGGGGTAACTGGAAAGGGGGATATCATTTGAGATGTAAATGAGTGAAACAATTAATAAAAGAAATATTAAAAATAAAAAGAGTTGCCTTGGTCATGGTGTCTCTTCATAGCAATGGAAACCCTAAGACAATATCCTTGTTGTAGATTGTGTGCATGTAACCTCAACACCATCAGAAGCTAAAGGCTAGTCACTGGCTTTGTCCTTATGGACTATACTGACTTAACTGTAACATAACCTTGTCATTTATATCTTCATCCAGAGGAATGATAAAGATGGGTTAAATATTTTGAATTATCTACTATGCCTTGTCACCATTAGAAGCCCCACATGCTATAGATTTTACAAATAAGAGAAATCGCAGCTTCCACTATTTACATATGCTTCAAACCGTGAATAGGAAAGCACTTTTTTACTGTTCACAGGGAGTTTAAGTTCAACTTTACACAGCAGTTTTGGATTTAAAAACCATACACTTTTATTTGACACAATTAGGCTGGAAAAGAAAAATCTGGACATGACTTAAGGCATTTTTAATTCAATTATCAAAACTTTTCTAGGAAATATACACATAACATAGACTGTCTAAATCAAACTAATTAGCAAACATCTACAGTACTCTACGCTCTTGGGTATTTGTTTTGATAACAGTTAACATCTACTATTGAGTGACAGTATGACTCTGTGAGAAAGTCCCTAACTACCAACCATAAAACCTGAGTTAGAGTCCAAGGTCCCACATAATAGAAGAAAATCCTACAGTTGTCCTCTGAACTCTACATGGGTATTCCAATCTCTCTCTCTCTCTCTCTCTCTCTCTCTCTCTCTCTCTCTTCTCATCTCTCTGCCTCTCTTCCTCTCTCAAACACACACACAGAGTAAATACAAGTTTGAAATTAAGAAAGACAAAATCTACCAAGTAATGTTTGATTAAAATTTATCAATCCCAGGAAACATATTGGCATATCAATAAACTAGAGGCCAGCCTGTTTAGACATAGTCAGTTCCAGGCCAGCCCAGGTTCCTTAGTGAGACCAGGTCTTACAAAACAAACAAACAAACAAACAGGCAAGCAAGGAAACACAGGAAAACAGGTTTTAACAAAAAATGATAGGCACAAAGATAATTTTATATTTAATAGGCTACTATTGTCACACTATTTCTAGATATTAAATCATTTGTATCAAATACACAACAGGAAGATTCTGAACTTGAATGTGACCCCATATGAATAAGTTTTATTTCAAAAAAATCTATAAATGATGGTGTGTGTGTGTGTGTGTGTGTGTGTGTAGTGTGTGGTATTATGGTGTGATGTGTGTGGTGGTGTATGGTGGTGTGGGTGTATTTGTGTGTGTGGGTTGTTGTGGTGTGTGTGGTGTATATGGTGTGTGTGTGTGGTGTATGTGGTTGGTTTGTGTGTGTGTGTGTGTGTGTGTGTGTGTGTGTGTGTGTGAGTGGTGTGTTTGTGTGTGTATTGAAATTAGTTTCTAAAACCTACTATTAGGTCATGGAATAAATAAAAGACTTCCTTAAGATTCTCTTTATTTGACTATTTCAGATGTACTCGTTCTATTTTTCCCTTAGTATTCCATAAGTAACCTTGAGTTAGTGTGTGAGACTAGAACAAAGGTAAACACTGACTGGTTCCTCATCTCCGTGGAGAAGCAGCTATATGTTCCATGTGTTGGTAAATCAAATGTGTCAGTACTTTTGTATTTGCTAGCATGACCTGTGCTATTAAAATGACTTTGTTTAATGGTTTGAGGGAATAAGAAACAAAAACTTTTCCTGTGGACAACAATTATAATGACTTTCTTTATCTGTCATGTTTAAATCAAAATTTTCCGTAGGCTTTACAATACTCTAAAAGCAAAGTAACTGAGAAAAATTGGCTTCCTCCCCTTTGTATACAATTTCACCTTTACTATAAATATAAAAGATCAATATCCTAGTTAGTTGAGATGAATCATTCCTCTAGATCAGCTCCCTAGTGTTTTGGTGACAGAAACCCCAAAGTTTGTTAAGAGGAGACCTATTATGATAGAGACTATCTGTGATCCCACTTTCTGAAGGCTGAACTGGAGGAGTTATAACTTTGAATCCAACCTGAAACTCACAGTGAGACTGTGTCCTTTTTTTTAAAAAAAGTTCAAGGTTAACAAGTTAGATCTTTCTTCATTTATCTTATGTTGACTTGCAGTCAGACAGACATACAGACACATTTACATAGAGAAACGCACACTTCAAAGTTCAAATATAGTTAGATAGATGGATAGATAGATAGATAGATGGATGGATGATAAATAACCTAAATTTAGAAAACACACACACACACACACACACACACATATATATATATTACATATAATTTCAAAAATTAAATCATGAGGTTAAATAAATATTTGATATGTCAGCCAAAAATACAACACAGAGAAGAATCTGAAGAATAGACATAAAGACCTGGGACTATATTGTTTTGATTTCCGAAGCATGTTATGACACTTAATTTTACAAATAAACCTGGATTTAACATCCAATCTAAACGTTTAGAATCTATGGGCACAATAGTACTCTCTTATAAATATTACATTAACTGTAACTCTGTTGAGTAAATATCATCATTGGAACAAAAGATGTTTTACAGAGATAAAATTTCTATGTGTACACAATACAGAATACCAGAGAACCACACATAAAATACATTTATACAATAAAAATCTATACTCCTGGGTACAACAAGATTGCTTAGCAGGTAAGAGATTTTACCATGTCACAAATCCTGATGAACTCCACATCACACCATGGCACACATGACCCCCAAGTAATACACAAATAAATACATACACAGATACACACACATACACACACACACATATTCATATATATACATGTATACAAGCATACGGACATGATATAAAGTACCACTGTTGGTCGATTTAAAGAAATAATGTATTATATAACACATAAAATGATAAAAATATAAATAATACACATTCAGTCTGACTTTTTATTTTATGAACAAATACTTGCATAATGTAGAGTGAAAAGTTACCACATTTTCAGCTCTAAAAGAAAAAATATCATATTTAAGGTAAAAAGAAATAGCCTAATGAAATCAAACAGTGCAAGCTGTAAACACTCACCAGCCCATTCAACAATTACTCATATTTTTCATTCAATTTAAGAACTGTTTCCAGGAAAATTCCAAAACTTCTGCCTCAGGGTTGACAAAAGGGAAATTGCAAGCTTTTGTTTTCTTTTGTTTTGTTTTATGTTCTTCCCCCTCAATACCCGAACATTTTATCAACTAGCTGTTTATAAGCTGTAAATATCTAAATTCACATCTCCAATTCAAACTTTCCTCTTGATTTCTATATTTCACTTTCCACCTATCTGAAGTGTTTGTAAATTTGTAATCTATCTTTAAGGGTTTCTTTTATTTTAAATGTGTGTGTGTATGTGTGTGTTTGTGTGTGTTAGTGCACATGCCTGCAGATACCAAAAAAGAATGTTAGATCCCCTGGAACAGGATCTGCCAGCAGTTGTGTGTAGACTAAAATGGGTGCTGGGAACAAAACTTGGCCCTACTATGTTGTGGATATCCTCAGCCTTGTATTTTGATCCTAGTTCCCAGTGGATAGCCCCAACCTTTTATTTTGATCCTAGTTTCACTTTCCTGGGAGGGGCTGCAGAGAGGATTGAATCTGTATACAGGTGACGTCTTGTAAACCTTCTGTCCAATTAAAACCTGTAAAATAAAGGCTAGAGCCAGAGATTGGGCAGTGGAAGGGGAGGCGGAGAAAAAGGCTTAGGGGAGGAGAGAGTGAGAGGAATTTGATATAAAGAGAAGCAGGAGCAGGCAGAGGGAGAAGCAGGAGGAAGTCGAAGGAGAAGAAAGCCTGTGATAGAAGGAAGCCAATGACAGAGGAGCCGGAGCTGGACAAGCATGCAGCCTGCTTAAACTGCAAGATATAAGGGATCTCATAGCCAGGGCTTAGAGTAGTTTAGTGGTAAATCTGCCCAATCTAGGCGTGCTGTTTATACTATAATTATTGAGTTGTATTTTCCTTTACTGCTCGCATTCGGGTAGGAGATCTTACAGCAACAAATTTGGTGGTTTAAATAATTTCTTCTACTACATTATGTAACAGCACACACTCTCAAACACTGAAACATCTTTCTAGCTCCTGAAATGTTTTCTTAAATAGTCACTGACATCTCAAATACCCAAAATATCTAATCAATACTGTTCAAACAAAAACCACCTAGTTGCACACAGAATCATGGATCCACCCACACTGCTCTGTCCCCACCACATAGCTAATATCCCATATCTTATAAACATACCTGCAAAATGGTTTTAGGTCCTTTTCTCTATCTTTCTTCTGTGGCAAAGTCACTGTTTCCCACTTGAATTAAATGATTCACTTGGGGATTTTTGTCCTTGTTTTCAAGCTAGTTCTGATTGCTTGAATCAGAAACACCAGATTTTATATCAGAAGCCACTACCAGAATCCCCTCTAATATTTCCTCACTAGAGTACAGTGATAGTCCACCATCACCAGTGTTCACAGATGCATGCCAGTTAGACACTATGACTTTATCAGTTTCTTTTTGTTTTGCTGAGCTGATGGTAATGTAAAAGTTCTTTGCAGGGTTAAGTCTGTCCTTTCCTTCATTAATATCATCTAGAACTTGAATGGATAAAGCTCAGAGGTATAGGATTTTCTTAGATGAACAAGGTCTGTAATTCAATCCTGAGCACTGAAAGCAAATGTATCCTGCCCTTAACTATTTGCTATAATATGTTTGTAGAGTTTGTCAGCCTTTCAATACAGGCAAGTTACTATGTCTACATTAATCCTGGAAACATCAACCACAAACAACTTTTTATGACACAAGTTCCATTTTGATTTTTTAAAAATTCCTATTTGTCTTTATGTGTTTTGACTTTATGTATGTCTGTGCACCACATGCATGTCTGGTGCCTGAGGAAGCCACAGTGTCAGGTTCCCTGGGACTGGAATTACAGGCGATTGTGAACTACCACATTCATATAAATGTGTGTGTGCAGTCAATGATAAAAATCATGGAAAGAGAAGCATGAAAAACAGAAAAAGGAAATTACTTTCATCTTCTCAATCCTCAGAACATTAAGAGAATTAAATTTGCTTGAAGAATGAATATTTAGTTAACATCATAAAAATCAATTACATTCTGCAGTTATCTGCATGTGCTGTACCCATTGTGCTGAGACAGTCACAGTTCTACATTTAAACTAAGTGCTGTTAATAAAAGTGCCTGCTTAAAAAGAAAATCAGTTCATTTTACAAATGAAACTAAGGTTAGTACCAATTACCAGTTGTCAAGGCAACAGCTGAATACACAAAGGTGGGCATTTTGCTCCTTTAGCTTATTCAGTTAGCTACCTACATGGGGCATAGGATATTAAGTTAAGCATCTATAAAATTACAATGTTGGGGTCAGATCTTTCCCCCTTAGCCTTTACACATTAATATTATCTTGCAACACTATTAATTAGCCTTTATTGTCTCCTTGTCTAGCTTTGAAAGCACATAATTATAGAGTATTTATATTCTACAACTTCCCTATATTGCTAGTTAGAAAAATATTCTTTCTAATATTGTGAGATTCTATTTTCAAAAAACTCATTTTGTTCAGTGTTTAAAAGATGGTTCATGAAGCCATTTGCCTTTTACATGAATCATATACAAAACCCAAATTAATGTCACATAGGAAACCTTCAAAAATCTTTTATTGTAATTTTATTGTTTTCTGATTTTTGAACTTAAAAAAACACATAAGAACGTTTGTCTGAAAGCTAATTTTTATGAAATTATTTGTGCATTTCTTAAATATTAATTTGTAAATGGTAGATTTATATCTCTGGTGTGACAAAAGATAACTTTCTCCTACCTGGATACACTATGTAAATTGTCTGTTTAAATTGAACTGTTTAAAATCTTTAGTAACTGTATTGTGCTTTATTATTTATCTGTATTAATCTATCATAAAAATTTTTGGTATTTCATTACCACTTGTTTGTGAATAATTTTAAAATAATTAGCACAACCACAGTGAGGACATTTACGGTAAGGATATTAGAACCTAGACTGGTAGATCTTATAGCATAGAGCAGAGAAGCATCTATATCCTATAGGGGAAGAAGAAAAACAAACCTTCTCTGTCTTAGACAGACCTATGGGATCAGATTACAAATTTCATAGGCAGAATCTGGCAATCTAATTAGAAAATCCTACTTACTATGTAAATGTATACAAAACGTATCAAACTTCAGACTTTTCCAACACCAGATTGTGGATACATGCTTACTTATGGCATAAGGGAAATCTTGAATCTACAAGTGTGTTATGAGAAAATATTATACATTAAGATGAAGTTTTATCAACATTTCTGGTGTTAATTTGTCCTCCAGTAGATGATGGTAACTCCCTCTTTTCAGCAAAATTAAATTTATAATTCAATATCATTCTTAATATTTTTAACATGTGATAAACAGTATCACACAAAAACCCCTTTGTTCAAAAGCAGAAAATAGACCAACTAGGTAGAAGCTTCTCTAAGCTAAACAATTGTCTGTGGAGAACAACAAAACCCCAAATCTGTCAATCTTGAAATCTAGAGCTATTTGAACATACTGCATTGTCTCTTAAGGATGAGCAGACCATATCTTAAAGTTTGTGGTTTGATAATAGCAAGAAACACAAATGTCAGAGTCTAAGCTAACAAAAGGAGTACAGTGAAGCAGAAGACAATTCATAGAAAATATCTCCCATTTTGCAGTCCTGGACTTCAAGGACACATTCTCTATCCCCCTTGACACCCAGTCACAAAACATTTTTGCTCTCACATGAACTAATCCTGACACCCACCCATCTGCCCAACTCACCTGCACTGTCCTACTCCAGGGATTCCTAGGAGAACCCTTATTTGGCCAGGCCCTGGTCTCTGATCTACTCTATTTCTCCCCAAAGCTAAACTCATACAGTTTGTAGATTACATTCTCCTTGGCATTACATCTCTACAAATTAGCTAAACTGGCATATCTGCATTTTGAAATTTCTTGTCCAGCTGGAACAACAGAATCTCACTTTCTAAGGTCCAATTGTCCACTTCTCAAGTAGCATCCTTGAGACTAGCAATTATACCAACCCACAAATTCATTATGTTGGATAGAACATACCTAATCTAGCTTCTCCCAGTCCGAAGAGGAGATGTTTTATAATTTCTACAAATAGCTGGTTTCTTATGCTCCTAGATCCCCTCCTTTTCCATTTTTCCCATCTTATATATGAAGCAGTCTTTGGCCCTTAAATTAACCCTATCTTACACCCCTTACCAAGCACTTTCATAAGCTCCAAAAGGCCCTCATTCAGGCCCTGACTTTATGTCTTCCAGAATTAACCCATACCTTCTCCCTTTATATTACAGAAAAAGATGGATATGCTCTCAGGATTCTAGGCCACCAACTGGGACCCTCCTTTGCACTAGAGGCATACCTGTTAAAGAAATTAGACGTGATCATTCAGGGATAGGCTTCATGAATGTGAATGTTAGCAGTTCCAGAGCTCCTCAATTGCCAATACAACAACTAAATTTTGGATTACCTATCACTATTTTCTTCTCCCATAACATGTTCCACTTCTAAACGTGTAAAGGATTACAAATTTTACCCCCTCCAGGATTCTTTCTCTCCAGATGGCACTAGTACAGACTTTACACTTACTTTTCAACTATGCCCCTCAACCAACATCTCAAATCTTCCCTGATCAAAGCAAACCACTTCCCATCTCATTCTTGCATTAAAACCTCATTCTTCACACATAAAGGAGGGAACATTACTTGGTACACAGATGGAAGCTCCTTAGCAAATGAGGGAGTGTTGGACTGATGTTTTGTGCTCTGTGTAAAGATTATCCTTGTATTACTCAAATGCTGATTTCTATAATGGCAGAGAGTTGGATACAGGCCAGACTTTAGTATTATTATTTTTATGAAGCATCACTTGCCTCAGTGTTTTGTTAACACTCTTCTCCATCACTTTCTGATTGGTCAATAGAGAGCTGACCAACCAATTAACTGGGCAGAGGAAATAGGAAAGCTGTACTTTCCATCCAGGGGTCCCAAAAAGAGAGCAATAGGAGGACCACAAGGAGAAGAGATAGAAAAACAACTACATAGAGAGACCAGGAAGATTCACCATAAAGTCATAATAAGAGAGAGGATGAGGATACTACACATGGACCAGAGCCAGCCAGAGTAAAACCAAATTAACAAATAATAGGTATGTGTCTGGTATTAACAGCCTTAGAGGGTTAGAATAGCTCAGAACCTGACCAGCCTAGACTTACAGTTTATTAATAGGTCTTTGTGTAAACTTATTTTGGAGCTAAGAAACCCTGACGGCAGCCAAGCTTGAGGGCCTCCCTTGTTGGATTCACCTATCACACTTCAAGTCCTTTACTTCCCAGCCTCAAGATAATTTCCCTTCCTACATATCAACCTCAACAAGACCCTGCTCTGATAAATTTCAGAGGATGTTGAGATCAACCACTTGGTCCCCAGTTCCAGAAAAATTAACCTTCGTTCACTTTAGCAAGCCCAACCTGGCTGCTTTGGAGAATGCTGGTTGTGTGTTCCTCCTGGAACTCACAATTGCCACTTATAGCCTCTCCCATCAAATGACCTTACTTACTGCCCTGAGCTTGGTATTGCTATGACTCCCTACCTTTTTCACATCAACCTCTTTGGCATGGCAAACTCTTCTAAGGCATCTGGGACACATTTTGTGGTGGGATTAAATTCCCTAGTCTGCAGCAAAACAGCAACCCTTGATATACCATTTCAGCCCTAGGACCCTACAATCCATAACATTCCAATCTTTGTGGTACTCAAGTCTACCATAGCCTACCTGTTAGTTAGTCAGGAGTTTGCATGCTAGTATTTCTCTTCCCCAACTGGGGGTAAAACATGGAGAAGAGCCCCTACCAATTCAGGTCCTGGACTCAATAGCTGCCCAACATAATAAACCAGCAGTTCAAATTTTGTCCCTCTTGGATGTCCTGGGAATAATTGTAGGTGTTGCCATGAGGACAGTAGGGCTAACACTTCCCTGACCCTTATATCATCAGTTGTCTTCCAGTTCATCCAGGAACTCCAGCAGATGGTCCAAACCACACTCACACTGCAAGAACAAATTGACTCCTTAGTTGTGGTGATATTTGGAAACCAATGAGGACTAGATCTTCTTACAATTGAAAAAGGTGACCTTTGCCTCTTCCTCCAAGAGGATTAGTGCTTCCATGTCAACCAATCACGTATAGTTAAAAACAAAACTGGGAACTTCAAATAGACCTCCAAGAATGAAAGGAACAACTCAATGCCTCTCATCTCTAGTCCTTTGAAAGCCTCATATGGAGGAGAATATTGCCCTTCCTGACCTGTCTTCTTTTCATTTTCCTGCTTTTACTAATAGCACCCTGCTCTATCAATTTGTTCTCTACATTTTTCCCAATGATCAAATTGAAAAAGATCTCTGATTAAACAGTCAGTTGCTGTTACAAGACTATCAACAACTAGCCACAGAGCCTGAGACTCATGACTACTGAGTGTGAACTGATTGTGAGGCTCACAAGTGCCCTCACAATAACTATGCCCACAGACAGCAGGAAGTAGTCTAAGGAGCACCGCACCCTTATCCCTGCCTCAACATCATCCCTTTCTAGTTCCTTATCTTTTATAATAAACAAAGAAGGAATGTTAGCAACCACACATCTCCACCACCTGCCCTAGGGACCTAGCTACAGCAGGATATGTCATCACTAGCTTCCAAGATGTGACACACTCCCGATGTCACCATGAGTCTCATATCTTCCTCGTGTGTGTGTACCATATCCCTTTATAAAAAGCCAGTGTCTCCTCTCCTTACTCTTTTTTCCCTCCAACCCTTTCTGAGAGGCAGACTCTGACAACCCCCTCCCCCAATAACCTCCCACATAAGATCTGTGGCATGGTAGGACTTTGTGGCATCCATTGTGTAGATCATAAAAGACATGCCCTTATGGATCAATTAGAGGTAAGCCAAGTAATGAGACCACAGGAAGCATACAACTGAATGGAGACCCTCACATGTGTGCAATTTCACCTACATTTTGTTGACTTTTAAACCTAACTCCTTTTCTCTGCATGCTGTGCTACACGGAAAGTTTAAATGAAATACTGTTTTTAAAACTTGGGTTAAGAAACATAGAACATTTCTTTTGATGTGTAAATAATTGATTATTTTATTGTTTTTGCCAGTTGTATTTGATTCTGTACTAGGTCTCTGAGCTATCTAGTTTCAAAAGGCAAGCAAGCAAGCAAACACAATGAAATGATTTCTTCTATATTCATAGGTTGGTTCATTGTCCAGTCATCACTAGAGAGGTTTCCTCCAGCAGCAGATAGGAGCAGGTACAGAAATCCACAGCAGATATTATGCAGAAAGTCTGAATGGGAGGTAGTCATTGAGTCCCTCCCTAGAGATCAGCAGAACTATGATAACGAGAATAGAAAGGACTGTAGAAGTCAGAAGGGATAGAGGACACCAGGAGAACACAGCCCATAGAATTCACTAACCAGGGTTCACAGAGGATTACAGAGACCAAAGCTAAAAACAGAAGACCTACATGAGGCTTCCACAGGTTTTATGCATGTTATTTCTGTTGGCATAATGTCTTTGTAAGACTCCTAACAATAAGGGGTACATCTCTGACTCTTATTGCCTGCACTTTGGACATTTCTCCTATTGGGTTGCCTTGGCCAGCATCAGTATGAAGCTTGTCTTATGTACCTTGTTGTGTCTTGCTTGCCTGTTCATCTCATAGTGGCCTGCTCTTTTCTGAAGAGGAAACAGAAGGGGAGTAGTCTCAAAAAGAGTGGAGGTGGGAGAGCAGCTGGAAGGAGTAGAGGGAGGAGAGACTGTGGACAGGTTGTATTGTGTAAGATAAAAATCTATTTTCAATAAAAATTTAAAGAAAGGTGCAGATAAATTTAAATATAGCTAATGCAACTCTATCTCAAGCCTGAAATATATTTAAATAGTATTTGGATAGCATAAAAAGTGAAGGAAAGTAAGTTGGATAAAAATAGGCTCAATTAGAACAAGAGTGTATACTATTTTGCTTTATAACTTAATTCAAATGAGATTTATCCATCCAAATAGTTGTTATTACTGGTGGATGACATTAATTAGATTAAAATTGTCTTAGGATAAAGGAGAGGCAATGGTAGGAAGGCTTAGAATGTAATTCAGTACCGAACACTGCCTAATGTATCAAAGGATATGAGTTTGGTCTTAGCTCTGCAAAACAAGTATATCAACACAGTAAAATCCTGTGGGACAGAGTGTGGGCTCACATAGGAGCATCTTTGTATGGCAGATTTTGCTAGCTATTTTTTGCTAGACTTCTTTCTCTTTACAAACCAAACATTCTCCCTATAGCTTTCCAAACTCAGTACTATGTGCAGTCAATATTAGAAATGTATTTTAAAAAATGAGATACAATAGGTCAAAAATGCAAACAAGTAATTTTTATTAGGACATAATTCCATGAATAACTGAATAACTGTTTTTTTTTTTTTTTTTTTTTAGAAGACCATACTCCGTATACAGGCTGCATGTTTTGGGATAGCCCCCACTCCAGATGTTTGAGACCTACATGAAAACCAAGCTGCACATTTACAACATATGTGCAGGGAGGCCTAGGTTCAGCCCATGGAGGTAGATCTTTGTAGACTAGGTATGCTCCACGGTTGGTGATTCAGTCTCTGAGAGCTCCAAGGGTTCAGGTTCGTTTACTCTGTTGATCTTCCTGTGCAGTTCCTATCTCCTTAGGGCCCACAATCCTTCCACCTATTCTTCTATAAGAGTCTTCAAGCTCCATCCACTGTTTGGCTCTGGATGTCTGTATCTGTCTGAGTCAGCTGCTGGTTAGAGCCTCTCAGAGGACAGCTTGCCCCTGTACTCTTTCATATCTAAAATTGAGGCTTTAGGTTTTTCTGAATGACATCCTTCCTAAAGGTATATGCTATTTTATGTATATGTCTGATTATTGATACCCCAGATAGTTTTTGCATGTTTTTGAATTTTATATGAATGGAAGTCTACAGTGTGTATTTAAAAACTGATATTTTCTCAGTAAAATATCTTTAAGATTCATCTGTGTTTTCCATTGTGGTACTATCTTGTCCAGTTTTCAGACTTTTCCATAAGAAATTCTGTGTTACTAATATTCTTGAAGTTTTATACTCCATGGCCAAAACTATTGTATGATATTAAATAGAATGACTTTTCCTACTCTAAAAAAAAAAAAAAAAAAAAAAAAGGACATAATTTTCTTCCTTGTATAAATTCTTGCTGAGTAGAAAAGATCACAAATGTATGTAGTTACCTCATGCTTCACAGGATCAAGTATATGGCCTCATGCAAAGCTAAGTGACAACAACAAGTTAAATCAGTCTGTCTACCAGATGACTCACTGAAAACCAGATATTTTGAGAAAGAAAAAAATGCATTTAATGAATAGTTGAAAGCTATTTGACTTCACATGGGTTTGATCTGTTTAAATGCACAGTTGTTTACATTCAGTATTTCTATACAAGACCAGAAATGAAACCAAGTATCTGAGATAGAACCTTCCTAGTATCTCCTGTGAGAATAAAAGTTATGGTTGTGTGATAGTCTGAAAGGAAGCATTCTGAAACTTTCTTATAAAAACAATTTCTCCCAATTATTCAAAGTTTTAGTTTTTCTAGTGGAATAAACTCAATTATTTTTATTATCTTTTCAAAGTGTAACTTAAATATTATAAATTCTCCTCTTTTTCTCATCCACCCAACCCTTCCCATCTCTCACTCACTCTCTCTCATATTCATGGCTTCTTTTTTCTTCAATTATTACTGTTAGATGTATACATATACAGATGCATACATATATAAATACAACCTAATAAATTTACTTAGTATTGCGTTATGTATATGTTTTCAGGATTGACCACAGGTTGTTGCATAACCAGGTAGGGGATTGATCCCTGGGACAGATTAATTCTCCGTCTTTCAGCACTCTTTAGTTGCCTGTAATTCTTTGTCTAGGGGTGGGGATTCTTCGGATTTCCTCTTTCCATATTGGCATGTCAATTATCGTCATGTTCAGATCTTGTTTAGTCAGTACATGATTGACACATCATGAGTGTATCTTCCATGTCATTTCTAGGAAACATAATCTCACAGTAGACTTCTAAATTTTCTGCTTCTTGCAATCTTTCCATTTGTATTTCCTAAGCTCTGAGTGCTGGATTGTGTTGTAGATGATTTTCTATGTATCAGGAATTGATTTTCTTCTATATTCTCATAGGAATTTTATTTTGAAGTAGAAATGTACCTTATTAGTGTAGTGAGATTAAGTGTTAACAGGTTTACTTTTGTATTCCTTCACAACAAAAACAATACAAGATTACAACCCACCAAATGTAGTAGATGTAAGAGAGGTCACTGAAGAAACACAGGCAGTTGGGAAAAAGTGATCCTTGCTTGCCTTCTTTTTCCTCCTGGCTCTTCACAGGATTTGTTGCTGATGACCAGGGTTGTGAGGTTTTGAACTTCCTTAATTAGTATTTGCCTTTTCAACTCCCCAAAGACTGCTTTCCCAGAGTTCATTAATGACCTACAACAAAATCTCTTGATTAGACTCCTGTCACTTGTGTAGAGATATCAGACAATTGAGGGAACAAACTGGGCAGAAAATAAGTCTAATATCTAGAAAAGAATATTTGAATGTAAGTGACCCAGAAGTTTTCACATTGCATAAATTCAGATATTTCAAAAATTCAACAAGACCAGGTGGTGATGGCACATGCCTTTAATCCCAGCACTCAGAAGACAAAAGGCAGCTGGATCTCCAGGTTCCAGGTCAGCTTGATCTTCAGAATGAGTTTCAGGATAGAGATACACGAAGAAACTCTCTCTCAAATGAAAACAAAAGAGTGCAACAA
Source organism: Mastomys natalensis (assembly GCA_021653895.1). Lineage (NCBI taxonomy): Eukaryota > Metazoa > Chordata > Mammalia > Rodentia > Muridae > Mastomys > Mastomys natalensis. The sequence goes on from JAJTUV010002043.1 coordinate 883,590, forward strand.
ATGATAAGAAATAAGCACAAAATAAAAAAGTGCCTTAAGTTGAAATAAATCAGGAATCTTAAATATATAAACATACAAATGTATACAATATCTACTATATATATTCAAACCTTTCAGCATACTGGATTGAAGCTAACATGGCCACACGGCAGAATCTTGTTTCAAAAATAAATAAGTTAAAATTTGGTTTCTTGCTTTATTTGTGTGCTCATTCAAGTTCAGTTAAATTAACGAATACAAAAGTCTTAATGTGTTTCCCATATGGCCTCTAGAATTCTAAATGCAGCAATATTACAAGGCCCTTTGCACATTTAGATGTCTATATTTTAATGAATTTTTTGACATTGGAAGGAGCAGTACATAAATCTATAATGAAAACTGCATATTCCTATAGATGTTTCCAGAAGAATAAGTAACTTTGGTGTATGTTAATATAAAAAAGAAAGACATTTAAAGTTAATCAATTAAAGTTTTAAGGGCCAGCCAGAATGTTTTCATGCAGAAAAAGAGAGTTGTTTCAATTCTCCCTTCAAGTAAAATAAATTTGAATTTAACATGTACACTTGTATTTCTCGTATCTTAAAATTGTTGTTTTTGTTGATTAATATTTTCTACACTGTTGGCTTTATCTTTACCACAATAATAGAGTGCAACTAAAAGATCATCTCTCAAAATTAAATTGTTCTTTCCTAATTGTAGTTTTGTTAACTGTACCTTTCACCCTAGCATATCATTTGCATTCCCAGTGGAAAAAAAATGATGCATGTGGAATGTCTTATAAATAATTGTTTGTTGCATAAATAGATGCCCATGCATATTATTTTAAGTAGGTAGGTCTGCAATTTGCAATGGATTAAATAAATTAAGCTGTGTGGTTATACAAATGACGCTGAAGAGCTTAGTGCAAATCAGCTGGTAAGTACACAGAAGTACATCATGACGAATTTGATAACTAGAGTTAGAGATGTTTCATTACCTAGACAAAAATATGCAGACAGGAAGTGTAGAAATTCCCAAGCTAAAGTGATCAGTCCAATTGTCATTTTTTGTATCCAAACACTCCCTGAAGTGATTGGAATTTCCAGGTGAAAATGGAAATGATAGAAAGAATGTAAACTCAACCATCTATCATTCATGTGTCTTACACAGAATGTTCTTGGCTTGAGAACAAAAGCTTCTTCATGAAGCCATAGACAAGTTTAAGATCTTGCCCTTGGTTTATAACAGCAAACCCCTTTCTTTCTCATCTCCAAGCACAATTGTCATTGCCCAGCCTTCCATTTTACAGTGACATAAGACAATGGCACCAGTTTGTTCATGAGCAAGTTCATGATAAGAAGAATCTGAAGAGGAATACAGTATGTAAAAATTGTATAAATGAATGATCAAGGCAGTTCCTCTTGAATTACAAATCACAACTTCTCAACAATTAATCCTCTAAATCTGATTCTGCATTAAAATCATTTGAAAAATTGGCTAAACAGATACTTTCCTAAGACAGAGTCAGTGGAAGTGGAATTCATCTAGACAGCTTAGCCTTTCAGCAAGTTCTCCAGTTCTCTTGGTGTTGGTGATTTTTATTCCATCTTATTATATTTTTATTCATCGTGGGGGTGTTTTTAGCTTCCAAGCTATAAAAAATACTAGCTTTGCCTTGTCTAGCATCTTATCCTATTTTCCTATAATCCCAAAAGAACAATTTGACACTCAATAATTCCATCTAGCAATGACAAGCAGTGACCCAATGATTTTCATAGTAAATGCATCAACACTGTTATATACTTCACTCCAGGTAACGAGTTTTTCTATGCACAGGATCTGGAATTTTTCTGTTTCTTTGACACCTGCAACAATCCTTAGTCAAGATAAGTATACTATCTTTGATCATACTACAAGGCTGTACTTTGATCCTTACAAATTTCTCCATAACTAACTTGCTTCTAATTTGCAAGGAAAATGAAGAGCCACTAATAGACTCAAGTAGCTTTTCTTCTCATTCATTCCTCTCCCCATGAAATCACTGTACATGCAGCTAACTACAAGAGATGTATTTTACCCAATTCCAAACTGTTATAAAGTTATGTGCTACCTGTAAGAAATTGGTCTCTTACATAGAACTCGATGACCTAAGAAAATGACTTACAGACATAAGGATGTTTACTTCTTTTAAAAATAGCAATAAAAATGACAATTACTAGGGTAATATTTACTTGTTAGTGATTTGTGTGCCTATAGGGCCACATCTTGAGCAAAATTTAAATATACACTGGACAAGAAAAATATCTTAATATTTGCTTCCACTTGGTTGTTAAACATTTTCCACATTCTCTTAGGAAACAGGTTTAAGGCTGAAAATCATAAGAAATTTTTCAGAAAAGCAATACTATCTTAGTGTGTGTATTTTGTCCCTGTAAAATTGCATAATACCCAGACATTGAAAGCTTTGTTTTAAAAATATAAAAGACCACTCCACCGAAATAAAACTCCTTTATATTTGGCATAGCCTCAAAACATTAATCATTTACAATGACAATAATTATACACATCTATCTTCCTTGTCATCATAGTACATGAAGAAATAATTTTATTAAGGAATAGGAGCCACCTTCATACCACACAAAAAAATTCATTACAGTTTTCTCTGTGTATAAAATGCTAAAGTAACATGCTATATAGCTGAAATCCAGAACTATGTCTCCTTCACAGAGCCCACCCATGCAGTAAGAGGGCTCATGGGATTCTGTAAAAACTAGTTCTACCTTCCAAAAGGATTACTTCATTTAAATTACTTCATGGCTCAAATGAATGCTGGGATTTGAACAGACCACAGAGCCTAAATTGTTTGTATACTTTCTTTACTCTGATTAGTGAAACCACAGAGACTCTTTATGGGTGATCATAATAGAAAGTGAGAACATAAAGTAATTGACTTTATTTTATTTCAAATAATTACAGTAAACATGAATTACCTACAATAGGCTAGAGACTGTATTACTTTAGCATGTGAAGAAGATTAAGTTGTAGCTCTTGTTTACTATAAATTTTGCTAATAGGTATTTACAGGAATTCAAGTGATAGATTATTTCACTTGGTATAAACTAAGCTTCACTAGGACATTTCATAAGGAAATGGTACTGTAGCAGATACAAATGACTGAACCAAGCATCAGGCGGTGTTATGTTAGATGTTACATTTTTAAGCTCTGAAAAAAAAAAATCTGGCAAAAATGTCTCTAAAAGTGATTGCATATTCTACAGAGGGGCTTGCAGAGACCTGGGACCCACTGCAGGCTTAAAGTAGAATGTGAGGATTCAAATTTATGTTCTACTGCCTGCAAACTATACAAACATCTGAGTGTCAGAGAAGAGCCCATTTAACTTAGGGTAAACTCCCTTCAGTACTCATTTGTAGGATCAAGTGAAAAAAAGGAACTGGCTCTTGGTTAAGGTAAAGTAACGTCCATGTCTCCACTAGTCATTCATAATGTGCCATAATGTGATGGCTTACTCCTAATATTTCTAACATTCTTAGTTTTTCAATGTTTAGAAATAAAATAACCCCAAAGAGAAATGTGGAGATCTCTGGTAAGAGTCATATTTTATCACACAATCTTGTTTCTTTTCAATCATGAAATCAACTGAAAGCTGTGCCATCAGCATAGATTACTTATCTAACAGTGAAGTCTTCATGGAGATGATTAAAGATGAGAGAAAGGAAGAAACCATCATTACCAGAATAACTGATGTTTGGTTTTTTTCATCTCAGCACAAAGTGTTACAAATCCATAAAGTTCTCAGCAATGTTTGAAGGAAATGAAATCGGAGATTTTTAAAAGGTTAAGTGCAGCTCATGGATGAAGCTAAAGTGATGACAAGAGAAACTCATAAAGAGAAGCCAACCAAGAATATTGGTTTGTACCTCTCTCTTTTAGAAAATAAAATGGCAATATCAATCTGCTAGGCAAGGTATGTCCACTGATACAATAGCAGCATGCCTGCCTGTGTGAGGAAACTCAAGTGTTTCTGATTTGGTTTGTGGGCACTTCCAAAGAGAGAATACAAGCAGTTACCGCAGAGACTTTATATCTGGTTAATGTGATGAATAAATAATTATTGAGTACTCAACCACAAAAGGGGCATCTATAGCACTTTTCCAGGGCTCAGGGGAATTCCACACAATGCAAGATGGAAAAGCAACACAAGCCAGAGGACAGGGACTGTGAAATAGGTCATCACACAGAGCACAGCATTGCAGTCATAAACTCAGAGAAACTATACACATCTCCACATACACGGCTGCAAAAGTGAGGCCCCTTCCACATCACAATAGGTAGATACCCATTATCTATGAGGCCATGAATCCCTGAGTTAATTCCTTCAGATATTACTGAGAACTTTATGGATTTGTAACACTTCTGCTAGAGATGAAAAACAGTTTTCTGGAATAATTTTTTTCCTTTCTCTTATCTTTTTTGAGAAAACGGCACTTTGTGTCTGGGGAAAGGCTTTTTTTTCTATGGTAGTTTGGGATTCCCTGCACCAGCAATAACCATCTATATCTACCTATCTATGCAAACTAACTCAGTGGATCAAAACCAAAGCAAAACTATAAACTAGGAGGACTAGGGAAGAAGAAAAGGTTCAAGAGAGACGGAACCAGAGAGCTCAGGAGTAGGAATGTAATGATGTATTAACACAAGTATGAAATTGTTTTTAAAAATTAGATTGCAGTAGGAAAAGAGCTGGTGAATTTCAGAGCCACCAATTTATAGCATTTTATTCACAGCTGGATATAATGGCCTATGGCAGTTTCATCAGATAACGTTTTAACCAGAATAGATGGTGAATGAATATAAATCACTCACTGTAGCATCACCAGGATGGAATTACTAGATTACCGAAATACAAGTATATTCTGAGAAATGGGTCATTTAGCTTGTAACCATCACAGACTCATTTCCATATCCCTACTGAAATCAATGCTGTGCAAGGGCAACCCACTGGCCATTTTCTTCGGTCTAATTTTATCCATTAGTGCTCTTGAGCCTCACTGAGTGCAGGTTTTTAGAGCTGTGAACAAATATGTTAATTGTACAAAGGCAAAAGTAATCAACATAAACTTACATGGAAGTGAAAGTTGTCTAAATTTGCCTTTTGTCTTGAAGAGACTATTTAAGAGCCAGCTAAAATGTGAAAAGAAAAAACAACTTTTCTAAATTCGATAATTCTAAAGATCCTCTTGTTTACACTTACAGTAAACTTATGTAGAACTACTTTATACATTGTTAGACTCCTTTTGTGATTGTTTCTGCAAGAGCAGTCACTGGTGAAAATGAAATAACTTTGGAGAGGGTAGGCGAGCTCTGCTTAGTACTTAAATATGATATAATGATGATAAATGGTTCAAATTATTCAATAGAGAGGCAAATGATATAAAAGTTGGAAAGTCAGAATTTTTTTTGTTTTTTGGTTTTTGTTTAGACAGGTTTATCTGTATAGCCCTGACTGTCCTGGAACTCACTCTGTAGACCAGGCTGGCTCGAATCAGAAATCCGCCTTCCTCTGCCTCCCAAGTGCTGGGATTAAAGGTTGTGCCACCACTTCCCTGCCGAAAATTTTAGCAATGTGGGTTCATGATTTAAAATAGCGTTCACAAGAGGAGATAGATGGGATAGACAAATATTGTAATGAGTTACCATATACAAACAAAGTAGTCTAAGCTGCCATGACAGTTCACTAAATGGTTGAGAGCTATGACAGAGTTTTTGAACTTCCCTAGCCTTAATAGATTCTTTCAAATGTCCCTGTGTAGAGAAAAGAATTTATAATTCTGTCCAAGTTGGTGCCAATTATGATACAGTACAGAAGTGAACGGATGTAAATCTAAGGGCCCTATGTCATCTGGCTCTTTATCCAGCAAAAGTCCCAATCTGTTTCATCTAAGTGAGGTAAAATGGTCCCAGAGTGTGAAGACTTAATCAGAATGCTGCACTCTGGTCCCAATATAATATGATTCAAAATAAATGATAACAGGCAATCTAATTGAAGTAGCAGGTGGTTAGGATGTCAGGTAGAAGCACTATGGTAAGTAAAGACGTGCATACTTGTCTCACCTGCAGAAATGGACCTGGGTATAGAATTCATAGCTTTGAAAAACTCTTAGCTGACCTAAAAGATTGAAAAAATTTATCCTGAAAGCTATTCTTTGCCTCCTGAAACGGAGCAAAAGCAAATGGGCAAATTTCGAATTATGTAAGCTTACTCAAGTGGCTAAATTTAAAAAAAATTAAAAAATAGTGTGGAATGGACTAGGACTGAATACCTGAGGTGCATAAAGAACTCTGGTTCATTAATAGACTTTTAGAAAAACCCCCTTT